>JASDAP010000274.1:0-29820 GCA_031216635.1 Dissostichus eleginoides | reverse complement strand
TGAGAAACTCTAAGAAATGATCGGGGAATCCCTCCGGAGTGGAGTCATTTTTTTTGTGATTTTCTTTTCGTGGTTTGTGTTCCAGCTGTCAATCACTGGTGTGCGCAGCTTCTCCACTGCAGCCTGTGCATCTTAACCCCCCCCCCCGCAGCAACTCTATCCACCAGTTAAAAGAAATAAAACAAATGTGTTGTGTTATATCAGCTGCACAATTGACCAAATAATAATGGTGTTCTTATGGCGCATTTCCATTGCAGAGCCTCGCTCGGCTTAGTACGGTATAGTTAGGCCTTGTTAGGCCAGGCTCACTTTATGCTGCGTTTCCATTACAGTTTAGTAGCTGGGTCAGTAACTACAGTAACGCAGTGTAGGCGGAGCCATGACGTCATCTTCAATGCTAACCACAGAAAAACAACATCAGCCGTTAGCTCACAGCTCCTCATATCTGTTCAGAAACTAGACAAAAAATTAAACAAGTACAAACCACAGAATGAGGTGTCATGGCGAATACAGTCGCTGGTTTATTTATGTATGTATAGGCCGTTGTTGTGAGTGTGGACGGTCGGAGCATATACTGCGTTAGCTTAGCCGATCTCCATTTAGAAAACACGCATTTTAAAAGGTTTTTCACCTGCCGTCTTGTCTGCAGACTTGTCAAAGCATTAATTCATGCTTTTTTACTAACCGGTATCAGTATGTTGTTACTTCGGCATCATTTTGAAACGTGTATTACAATTAAATCACGGTCAAATATGTTCATTTTGTTGTAGTTGTAGCCCCCTGCCAGCGATTCTCTTCTAGTTTAGCATACTCAGCCCGACTCAGCCTGGTTGTTGGCCCGCTAAGAACCTCGATTTATGAGGCCAGAAAAACTGGCACGCTTAAACCGCGCTGTAGTGGAAAATGCGCCATTAGTTTCCATACCTCCCGTGTTTTATGAGCGACTTATCAAGTAGAACATATTGAGGGGTGATCAATAACATTTCCGTATTATTTATTTCTCCAATTGTTTGATCATTTTAAGATTGGCTTTAATCCATTTTTGAAAATAAATTCTTCATATATGATACATGAGGTAACATTTTAATTTATGGTATTATTGTACATATTTCTCTGCATTCTTCCTTCTGCCAACGGTGTCGCAGCTTCTCGTCTCTCCGTTTTGTGCGTACCGCGTACGGTGGGCCAGAGTGTGCGCAGAGGACCGCACATTTTCCCGTCAAGTTTGTTTTTATAAATCGCAAAGATTGCTTAGAAACTGGCGTACGCCATCTTTGAGCGTACGCAACGTTTATAAATGAGGCCCCTGGTCTTTTTCTTAGTTTTAGGGACTACCAGCCGCAGCTGATCAGCCGACCTCAAAGCCCTTGAGGGGTGTACACCTGTAGGAGGTCGGAGATGTACTGAGGGGCCAGCCCATTAAGCGATTTAAAAACAAACAATAGAATCTTAAAATTAACTGGACAGGAAGCCAGTGGAGGGAAGCCAGAATTGGTGTAATTTGCTCATGCTTGCGGGTTCCTGTATGTAGCCGAGCTGCAGCGTTTTGGACAAGCTGCAGGCGTGCCAGCGAGGTCTGGTTTAGGCCGGCATAAAGTGCATTACAATAATCTAAACGAGTCTAAACAAAGGCATGAATTACACGCTCAAAGTCTAAAAAGGATAAAACCGGTTTAATTTGGACAGGAGCCTCGTAAGTGATAAAAAACTGGACTCAACCACAGAGCTTATCTGTTTATCTCATTTAAAAGCACTGTCGATTTTGACGCCAAGATTTGTGACCATGGGTTTTGCATACGGTTGCAGGGAACCCAGGTCAATGGAAGGGACATCACCATTTGGTCCAAACACAATGACCTCTGTTTTGCTCTCATTTATATTTAAAAAGTTTAGCGCCATCCAGGCCTTATATCATTAAGACAGTCAACCAGGGGCATCAGAGAGCTGGTGTTTGTTTTTAGGGGTAGCTATATTTGGGAGTCGTCTGCATAAAGGTGGTAGGAGACGCCATGTTTTCTTAAAATTAGTCCAAGGGGGAGAAGGTATAAAGAAAATAAAGTGGGCCCCAAAATAGAACCTTGGGGAACTCCACAGGATAGGGGTGCAAAAGACGATGCAAAGTCACCAAGCCTAACAGAGAAGGATCTCTGGGACAAATAGGACTGGACCACTCTAAAGCATATAACACAACACATTTTTTTTATTTCCCAGATAACTTCTTACAGTTTCTCATCATGGGGTGTCTCCTGTCCCCGGCACAAACACACTGACACACTGCCTGAGGAAGGTTATGTGTATTTTGCCAGCTACTACTACTACTACTACTACTACTACTACTACTACTACTACTATACTAATTACAGTAAAACACGACTTACTGTACATACAACTATTAAATCAATCAGCTATTTCAGGACATTGAGGCTATACATTTTGTTGTTATACCTTTTCAACTTTTCTTTGAAATATTGAGCTTCATCACTATTTTCTCTTCCAGTTTAACATTTCACTTTAAGTGTTCAACAAAGTCAGTGCAATGCATTTGAGCTTTAACAATTTTAATTCAAATCATTTTACTTTTCTGCATTTTTATGCTAAGTTCAGCATTTTTTAGCTAAAAGCAGCTACAGTCACCATTCAACTATTAAAATATTCAGCTTTTTCTGCATTTTATATATTTTTTTATTATGTACAATCACGTATATATATTTAAAAAAAAAAATGTGTTAACATACATTCTAATTCTATTCTGTTGTTAACTGTGAGCTGATAAACCCAAACTCAGTTCAATTCTACTTCAACTGACTACTTCATTTGAAAATAGTAATACTACCAACATTGATGTCTATTCAAAATCAAACTCACCCATGTAAAAACTTTTGCCCATCTATGTAAAAGACGTTCTCTGATGTTCCCTGTCTTTTGGTGGCCTCTCTTGGAACAAGTGGTCTTCTTGGAGAGATTCATGTTGGCGCTTATCTTTCCAATGAGCACCAAATGCTTTTCACCTGGAAAATTGTAAAGTATTGCATAATTTTTTGTGTTAAGAGTGTCAACTTTAAAATCTTTAACTTTTGTTACAAAACACACAGGCCCATCCTAGACACATTGCCTTGTATAATGTTAGACACATATTAAGGGTTGGCCTACCAAATATTTGTCATTGCCCATTTTGATTTTTAGTTTTTTATTTATTCGTATTTTATTTGTTATTTATTTTCATTGCTAACACAAACCCATACACACATGGACATTGTTACCACAGGTTTTGATATCTCTCTCTATCTCTGTCTCTCTCCCTCTATATCAATGTTCAATTCAATTAATGTTTTTGAATATATCTATTATTTAGATATATTCAAAAACTGTAATATCTGAATATATCTCCCTCCTTCTCCGTCTCTCTCCCTCCTTCTCTCTCTCGCCCCCAGCTCCCTCTCCAGTCAAAGGCATTTAATAAAGCACGTTACTTACCACTTGTCATCTCATTCATCTGATCTCGTGTCTTGACCATCTTCTCAGGTGTGAAACGAGTGTAGCAGGAAACACCATTATTAAAAGTGCAGCTACGCACAGGCCTTTTCCGTTTCGTTAGCGCTGTCCTCGCTCACATAATGCCCTGCCGCTGTCTGAAGGGTCTCAGCCACCGGATCGCTAACAAGTGGTCGGTCCTTGGTGGTGTCCTCCTCAACATCAGCATCTGTGGTCTGAGGGCTGCTGTCAGTGTCAGGGCTGTCTGACTCTGAATCGGAGCCGGATAATGGGGCAACTTCAACCGGTGCCGTCAGAAAGTAATCCGTGATCAGCTGAACCCATTGCTCATCGGAGGCTGTGCTGTCCCTCTCACAATGTTGGAGTTCAACAGTCTTCCGATTTCATCTTCTCTGGAATCCATCAATCTGATTGATGGATGAGCAGCTAATAAATTATTAAAGGTCCCATGTGTCACGGTTACGGAAAAGGTAGGACCCAAATGCAGAATACAAAAAAGCGCGTAAAAGGTCTATAAACAAAAGCGATCTTTATTCCAAAAGCTGGAGACAAAACATGGCATGAAAACTCCCAGGTAACACAAGGTAGCATGGAGGGAGACAGGATGACAAACAATGAACCGACAGGGGAACACAGGGAAAGACAAGACTAAATACAGGAAGGGGTAATCACGAGACGAGAAACAGCCGGGCAGGGGAGCTGAAACACAAGGGCAACAGGTGAACACAATCAGACAATCAGACACACCAGGGAAACTAACGACAGGGAGAACAGAACAATCAAAACAAACCCCAAAACTCAACACACAACACCCAAATCGTGACATAACCCCCCCCTCAAGGGACGGATTCCAGATGTCCCCACACAAAGTCCATATTTCCAAAAGGTTGGGTGGAGGGGGTCCGGAGGACGGGTCTGGACCGACAGCCCGGAGGCACGGCAGCAGAGGACCAGAAAGGGGTCTCGGGCGGACGGCCCGGGGGCAAGGCAGAGTTCGAGGACGGGGACTCGGGCGGACGGCCCGGGGGCAAGGCAGAGGAACAGGAGGTGGTCTCGGGCGGACGGCCCGGGGGCAAGGCAGAGGAACAGGAGGTGGTCTCGGGCGGACGGCCCGGGGGCAAGGCAGAGGAACAGGAGGTGGTCTCGGGCGGACGGCCCGGGGGCAAGGCAGAGGAACAGGAGGTGGTCTCGGGCGGACGACCCGGGGGCAAGGCAGAGGAACAGGAGGTGGTCTCGGGCGGACGGCCCGGGGGCAAGGCAGAGGACCAGGAGGTGGTCTCGGGCGGACGGCCCGGGGGCAAGGCAGAGTTCAAAAAGGGGCGAAGGCCACAGCGGGCGAACTCAGGGGACCGGGCACGAGGGAGAAGGCAGCGGCTGGAAGAGTCAGGGGGCCGGACCCGAGGGCGAAGACCGCGGCTGGAAGAGTCAGGAGGCCGGGCCCGAGGGCGAAGGCCGCGGCTGGAAGAGTCAGGGGACCGGGCCCGAGGGCGAAGACCACGGCTGGGGGACCCAGGAGGCCGGGCCCGAGGGCGAACAAGAAGGCGGCGACGGGACAGCTCCGGAGGACGGGCAGGAAGGCCACGACGGGACAGCTCCGGAGGACGGGCAGGAAGGCGCCGCCGGGACAGCCCAGGAGGCGGGCAGGACCGGCGCGGCCGGACAGGAACCGGAGCGACGGGACAGGCGCAGACGGGATCCTGGACATGACATGGGCTGGTGTCAATGGGACCATGGATGGAGCAAGGGCTGGTGTCGACTGGACCCCCAACAGAACAGGACACAGAGTTGGCAGGGCCCCCGGTGGAACAGGTGTCGGCGGGACCTCCAACAGGACAGGACACAGAGTTGGCAGGGCCCCCAGTGGAACAGGTGTTGGCAGAACCTCCAACAGGACAGGACACAGAGTTGGCAGGACCCCCGGCAGAAGAGTAGTCGGCGGGACCTCCAACGGCACAGGACATAGGGTTGGCAGGACCCCCGGCAGAAGAGTAGTCGGCGGGCCCCCAACGGGACAGGACATAGGGTTGGCAGGACCCCCGGCAGTAGAGTAGTCGGCGGGACCTCCAACGGCACAGGACATAGGGTTGGCAGGACCCCCGGCAGAAGAGTAGTCGGCGGGACCTCCAACGGCACAGGACATAGGGTTGGCAGGACCCCCGGCAGAAGAGTAGTCGGCGGGACCTCCAACGGCACAGGACATAGGGTTGGCAGGACCCCCGGCAGAAGAGTAGTCGGCGGGACCTCCAACGGCACAGGACATAGGGTTGGCAGGACCCCCGGCAGAAGAGTAGTCGGCGGGGCCCCCAACGGGACAGGACATAGGGTTGGCAGGACCCCCGGCAGTAGAGTAGTCGGCGGGACCTCCAACGGCACAGGACATAGGGTTGGCAGGACCCCCGGCAGAAGAGTAGTCGGCGGGACCTCCAACGGCACAGGACATAGGGTTGGCAGGACCCCCGGCAGAAGAGTAGTCGGCGGGACCCCCAACGGGACAGGACATAGGGTTGGCAGGATCCCCGGCAGAAGAGTAGTCGGCGGGACCTCCAACGGGACAGGACATGGAGTTGGCAGGACCCCCAGCGGAACCTCCAACGGACCAGGACATTGGGTAGGGACTTGAGACGGAACTCGAGAGGAAACTCGAGAGGGAACTCCAGAGGAGACTTGAGAGGTGACTTGAGAGGGAACTCGAGAGGAGACTTGAGAGGGGACTGGAGAAGGAACTTGAGAGGGAACTCGAGAGGGGACTGGAGATGGAACTTGAGAGGGAACTCGAGAAGGGACTCGAGAGGAGACTCGAGAGGGAACTCGAGAGGAGACTCGAGAGGGGACTCGAGAGGGAACTTGAGTCGACCGGTATGCCGACAGGACACGAGGGGTTGGCGTCGGCCGGAGAGCCAACAGGAGACGAGGAGCTGGAGTCGGCCGGTACGCCAACAGGAGGCGAGGTGCTGGAGTCGGCCGGTACGCCGACAGGAGGCGAGGTGCTGGAGTCGGCCGGTACGCGACAGGACACGGGGAGCTGGCGTCGGCCGGAGAGCCAACAGGTGACGAGGAGCTGAAGTCGTCCGGTACGCCGACAGGAGGCGAGGTGCTGGAGTTGGCCGGTACGCCGACACGAGACGAGGTGCTGGAGTCGGGACCATGGCTGCTGCGTCCGGTACTGGAGCCGGAACCATGGCTGGTGGGACCGGAGCTGGGGCCGGGACCATGGCTGCTGGAGCCGGAACCAAGGCTGCTGGGCACGGAACTGGGGCCGGAACCATGGCTGTATGGGCCGGTTCTGGAGCAGGGAACATGGCTGCTGGGCACGGAACCGGAACACGGAACCATGGCTGTGTGGGATGGTACTGGAGCACGGTACCATGGCTGTGTGGACCGGCACTGGAGCACGGAACCATGGCTGTGTGGACCGGTACTGGAGCCGGAACCAGGGCTGCTGGGGCCAGAACTGGAGCCGGAACCATGGCTGCTGGGGCCGGAACTGGGACCGGAACCATGGCTGCTGGGACCAGAACTGGGGCCGGAACCATGGCTGCTGGGGTACGGGCTGGAATCCTGGCCTTGCGTCTCCTAGAGACCTTTTGGAGGCTCCGTGGTCCTCCTGAGGCAAGGCGGGATCCCAAGAAGGGGTTTGAGGCTTGAGGCTGGTACTCAGGGCTGCTTGCAAAAAGCTTAAGCCCCTCGGGCAACAAGCTCCAGAGCCAGGGCTTGTTGGCCACCTCCAGGCGTACCTCCTTCAGGGCAGCCTCCTTGGCCGCTCTGGATGAGACTCTCATCCACTCGTAAAAATTATACTCATGAGTGTACATCAGCGGATCCAACTCTTGAGGTGCAAAAACTGCTGGGTCCAAAATTGGTCGGTTCATTCTGTCACGGTTACGGAAAAGGTAGGACCCAAATGCAGAATACAAAAAAGCGTAAAAGGTCTATAAACAAAAGCGATCTTTATTCCAAAAGCTGGAGACAAAACATGGCATGAAAACTCCCAGGTAACACAAGGTAGCATGGAGGGAGACAGGAAGACAAACAATGAACCGACAGGGGAACACAGGGAAAGACAAGACTAAATACAGGAAGGGGTAATCACGAGACGAGAAACAGCCGGCAGGGGAGCTGAAACACAAGGGCAACAGGTGAACACAATCAGACAATCAGACACACCAGGGAAACTAACGACAGGGAGAAGGACCAGACAAGAGACAGGGAGAACAGAACAATCAAAACAAACCCCAAAACTCAACACACAACACCCAAATCGTGACACCATGTCATGGCCATTTCTACTGATCATAATTCCATTGTTGAGGTCTACGAGAATAGATTTAGATTGTTCAATGTCCAAAATCACATTGGTTTTCTCAAACATCATCTCTGTATAATATGTGTATTCATCTGTCCTACACGCCTTGTTGGAGCTTGTGGAGGCTATTTTTATATAACATTAGAAAGACTGATTTTATTATTACATTATAAGCTTATTGTGCTCATTTTATGTGGCTGTGACTTTGGAATAAATAGACGTCTTTAGCCTGCAATACAGAGTAGCAAGGTCAGGTGCAGACACTGGAAGAATACAAAGAGTTATTCATAAACAGGATATCACTCCGGCCTTGAGCTTTGGGTGAGCTCCGCTCCCACACATAGCTAGGAAGCAGCCTTATGAAGATTCCACTTTTTCTGTAGAAACGTTAGCGAAAACAAATTACGTATGATGGTGCCAGAGTAGGGAGGGACTTCCACAGGCCGGCCGAATGCTGATTGGAAGGTCGTGTTGCCAAGAGACTCTGGGTGTTTCTCAATGTTGAGGACGCTTGCTTGGTAGGACATGTCTTCCGAGTCACTTGCTTCAGAAGCGAGGCAAGAATCCTTCCTAGCCTCGAAAAACGAAGAATTGTGGAACAGGCTAACAGGTGTGCGTCATAAGGAGCGCGATTTCCGCCAAAGATTTGGAAATTGGTCTGTGCGCAAAGCATTGTGGGGATTTTAAGACCACGGAGTCTACACATGTGCAGCCTCAAAATTTCCCGCTACGAAGTACGCCGGCCTCGGTAGAATTCCAAGTATGCTGGACATTGGAACAGTCCTTCGCCTCTGTTATGTATGTGTCACATCAGGTGTGACTGTGCCTTTAAGATGGCACCGGGAGTTTGGGGATGTGTGAACCGGATACAGTTAGTTGTTGTTGTGTTGTCATGGCAGCGTGTGCAATAACGTGTTCAATAAACGGTCAACCTAAATGTCGTAGTCCATAGTCTTATATATACAACATTGGCGACGAGGATTATGGATTCTCTACTCTCACCTCTCTCCCCGTTCCTCGCACTGCCTGGCGAACCGCCGATTCCGTGGGTTCGCTGGCTTGAGTCCTTCGAAAGTAGCCGCAGGGCTAGCTGAAGCTAACGACGACAGGAAGAAAGCCCTGCTGATACACACGCTGGGCAGCGAGGGACAGCGGATTTTTCGGACTCTCGGACTCGCTCCGAAATATGGGACTGTGTTACACTGCTCACTGGACACTTTGCTGCTCCACAAAATGTTATGCTCCGGCGGATTGTTTTTCGGCAACGCCGGCAACAGGCGGGTGAGTCCGTCCACCATTACGTGGCTGATCTGAGGGGACTAGCCAGCCTCTATAAATTCGGGGCGCTGGAAGATGAACTAATACGGGATCAGCTGGCTGAGCACACTAACAGCTAAAGTAACCTGTATATCCTATATAACCTGTTTCAATAATTATAACCTGTTTTAATAATTATAACTTTGTCTGTGTAAAATGTATACTTATGAAACTAGACCAAGTGTTCTTATTTTGTTTTGTTTGATGTGGTCAATTGTGTGCGTTGACGTAGGAATGTAGAGGATCCAGTCGCCCCCCCGGGTTTTTAATCGGCCGGATAGGAGCATGGGGGGGTTGCAGGAGAAAGGTAATAAAACTGACACCATTGAGTCTATGCAGAGATTGTACTGAGAGAAAGATTGGGATGCGGAGTGGTACGGCCAGGTGCTGAGGATAAACGAAGATAAGGATTGGTACCTCACCCCCGTGCGACCCAGAATTGTTTATTTTATGGCTGCCATAAAAGATGACCTGGGACTGATCGGCGGCGCAGGAGATCCAAACTTCCCACACCTATGGCTGACTCACTCTGATTCGCTGTTTAGACCTCGTCAATGGCTGACTCACTCTGATTCACTGCCTAGGGCTCGCCCAGGAGTGAGTCCACCAATGGATGAACACCTAGGGAGGAGCAACCGACACAACTCCTCCCACACAACTCCTCTCCGTTTGTGGGCATAAATATTATGAATTCTGTACACTCGGGGCCTCTGTTCTGTCTGACTGTCTGATACGTACATCGCACGGTAGTAAGAGCCAAGGGCCGAAGCACTTCGTTATATTGTACTGTTGTTTTTACCATTAAATCAGCTTATTGTTAAACCTCATATCTCTGCGTCTGAGCCGTTCCTTTTTACAGCAGACCACTCATCAAACGAACGGCGCGGAGCGGGCTCGAACCTTCAACCACTGAAGGGTGCTTCAACCCAACAATTTGGTGACCGACCGACGTGATGAGTAGGGTCTCATAGAAGGAACACCGGCAGCCAGCGGACGAACTGTCCAGGGAAGACACCTCGAATACCTCTGACAACTAAACCAGGGCCCTACAACTGAAAGGTGAGCAGATACCTGTTATTATCAAAATCTGTGATTGGCTATACTACAAAATTTTAGAGTTGTCAGCGGCATTTTCAGTGTTTTAGTCTTACGGTAGAAAGAACAGTACTACAGAATAACACTTTCCAGTCTCAAAGAGGAGCTGCAGTTGTGTTATATGTGGGGTATTTCAAGAGGAGAAACGCAACTTTCAAAATCAATTTGAAATGACCGGATCTCGCAAACTCTTGCTGTGGGGTTAATCTAGAAGAGTAAACGTGACGATAAAGAGATTCTGTAGACTGGGTTTCGACTCCTTGCCAAAAGCCACATCGCCGAAAGGGGGTGTAGAAGCGCTTCTGGAAGTCTCTCCATCTGTTGAAATATACATCGCACTATAAAAGTCAACTAGACTGTACGGGGAATATATTAACTGTGTAACGAGATTGCAGTGGTTATAAATTGGTAAAGGAACCCCAGCTGCAATCGTCGTCCGAGATTTCAGTGGTTTTAAATTTTGTAAAGGAAGTCCAGCTGAAATACTCTGAGAAATAAGGTGACACACACAGTAATTCTTAGACGAATTCTGGGGTTGGGGCGCATCGACTAATGAACACAGGCAATCCTTAGACGGATCTGGGGTTACGTTAGATTTATTTATTTTGAGTGTGATTAACTGTGTAACGAGATTGCAGTGGTTATAAATTGGTAAAGGAACCCCAGCTGCAATCGTCGTCCGAGATTTCAGTAGTTTTAAATTTTGTAAAGGAAGTCCAGCTGAAATACTCTGAGAAATAAGGTGACACACACAGTAATTCTTAGACGAATTCTGGGGTTGGGGCGCATCGACTAATGAACACAGGCAATCCTTAGACGGATCTGGGGTTACGTTAGATTTATTTATTTTGAGTGTGATTAACTGTGGTTGTATATTATAATATTTTCAACATCAATTTGAAAGGACCGTCCCTGAAAGTATTGTAGAATCTTATTTGTATCTGATAGCATATACGGGACGATCAAAGGTTATTGTAGACTGGGTTTCGACTCCTTGCCTTGGGCCGCATCCTCCTTTAGGAGAAGCGCTCTTTGGCAGTCTCCGTAACTGGTTGAAATACACCTCTCACCGAAAACTATCAGACTGTATACCTGTGGGAATAAAACTACAATAATTAGTCAATTATAGTACGCAGAGATATCTGGTGTTTTTCATAAGAAACTAAAACCGTTAGGAGAAGCGCTCTTTGGCAGTCTCCGTAACTGGTTGAAATACACCTCGCACCGAAAACTATCAGACTGTATACCTGTGGGAATAAAACTACAATAATTAGTAAATTATAGTACGCAGAGATATCTGGTGTTTTTTATAAGAAACTAAAACCGTTAGGAGAAGCGCTCTTTGGCAGTCTCCGTAACTGGTTGAAATACACCTCGCACCGAAAACTATCAGACTGTATACCTGTGGGAATAAAACTACAATAATTAGTAAATTATAGTACGCAGAGATATCTGGTGTTTTTTATAAGAAACTAAAACCGTTAGGAGAAGCGCTCTTTGGCAGTCTCCGTAACTGGTTGAAATACACCTCGCACCGAAAACTATCAGACTGTATACCTGTGGGAATAAAACTACAATAATTAGTAAATTATAGTACGCAGAGATATCTGGTGTTTTTTATAAAAAACTAAAACCTTTAGGAGAAGCAGATACGAACGAAGTCAAAAATGGAAGGAGAATTTGAACGTGAAGAGAGAGAATTAGGAGTCCCTGTTCCGGGGAGTTTAAGGGAACAGTGGGGACAAGCAGAGAGATTGATACTTAGCGGACTTAAGCCCGGAGATCATAAAAAGGCGAGCAGGGATCTCCGTTTCTTAAACGATCAGATGATCGCAGAGAATAGAGTAGAGGGTGACGAGGCAATAAGTCTCCTAGCCACAGCACTCAATACATACGAGCGACAGTTGGTTCGGAAATTAGAAACTCTCAACAAGCAGAAGGCAGGTTTTATCAGGGCTTCTAAACTTAACAAAGAAAGGGAGCTAGTTGACAAGCTAAGGAGAATAGGCCATAACGCAGCTTTAGTTATGAATGGAGTGGCAGTAACCTGCTCTCTGAGCAAAACTCCCGCCAAAAATCTGCCCGCCATAGCAGCCCCAACCAGTCCTGCACCAGCCCCTCCCACAGAAGTGATAGAGCCAGTCAGGAAGGAGAAGCCATATGGTGGGCCCCTCCCAGACATCCCAGAGGGCGGTCCCCTCCTCTATCCAGATTTATACAACCCCTCCCTATACGCTTCCTTCCACCTCTAACCCCCCCTCACCCAGTTCCCCTCCCATGACAAACCTTCAGATGCTGTCTACAGACGCATCTTCTGAATCAGAACTAGAAAAGGAGGTCAGAAGGGGAGGGAATTTCAGAATGACAGGAGATGTTTCTCTGGTTCCCATCAGACTCACCTCTATTCCCAGGAGAAGGGATAGCTGTAGCTCAGTTAACACACTACTGTCAGACAGTGGGAAACCTACAGAATCAGAAATAAAAATGGTGCATACCACCATAACTACTCCTCATCAGCTAGCAGCTAAAGAGAGCAACACCCCATCAGTTACAAATGCCAAACTTTTCGAAGAACGAGTGAGTAGACTGAGGACAACGTTTACTCCGAAGACAGGTACCAATGAGGAACCTACGGTAGCTGAATTGATAGCAATCATAGACATAAAAGATAAGGAAGAAAATGAACGAAAGGATGCTTACGAAGAGCGAGTGTGGAGGGAAGAAATAGCACTCAGAGAGAGAGAACAGGGTGAGATTGAGTGTGAAAGAAAGGACAGACATGAGAGAAAAAATGGGACTAGGCATAAGGCCCATGACTCAGACACAGAACATAGGGGACGCAAACCACACAAAAAGGATAGACACAGGCACAGAGCGCATACCTTGTCCAGAGAAACCTCCCCTAGCCTCTCACCACGGAGAAGCGGTAGTTTAAATGGAGAACCATTTGCAGAGAGATCCACACAGATTAGACATGCTCCAATAGCGCAACGAGCCTCTTCTGAGAGAGAATATATTGACCAGGACGATGACTTGGACAGTTCGGACTCAGGCGAAGACAGACGAGGCAATGAACAGTATTTGTCTGCACTGACTAAGGAAGCAGAACCGAACTGTAGACGCCGTAAAAGAACAGAGTTCAGATTATAACCATGACGGATTTCAGAAGCTGACCAAGAGACAGTACCTACATTACCTCAGATGCTAAGACGTAGCCAGAGACAATGTGACAAGAATCCTAACGAACAGGTTGTTTTGAACTTGCCACTAGTCGCTCTCCCAACTGGAGGGTCGACATACCACCCGTTCACTATGGGTGACATTCATGCACTGGTTGACAGAATGCCCCTACCTACGGAGGGAGGGAGAAATTGGATGAGGAAGTTTGCTGATATCACAACAGGGCAGAGTATCTGCATTGGGGATTTCAGGCGAATTTTAGCCCAGCAGACAAGTGCGTATGAAGTTCAGCGAGTTGAAGCTAGGGTGTAAAGTAACCTGTATATCCTATATAACCTGTTCCAATAATTATAACCTGTTTTAATAATTATAACTTTGTCTGTGTAAAATGTATACTTATGAAACTAGACCAAGTGTTCTTATTTTGTTTTGTTTGATGTGGTCAATTGTGTGTGCGTTGGCTTAGGAATGTAGAGGATCCAGTCGCCCCCCCCCCGGGTTTTTAATGGGCCGGATAGGAGCATGGGGGGGTTGCAGGAGAAAGGTAATAAAACTGACACCATTGAGTCTATGCAGAGATTGTACTGAGAGAAAGATTGGGATGCGGAGTGGTACGGCCAGGTGCTGAGGATAAACGAAGATAAGGATTGGTACCTCACCCCCGTGCGACCCAGAATTGTTTATTTTATGGCTGCCATAAAAGATGACCTGGGACTGATCGGCGGCGCAGGAGATCCAAAGTTCCCACACTTATGGCTGACTCACTCTGATTCGCTGTTTAGACCTCGTCGATGGCTGACTCACTCTGATTCACTGCCTAGGGCTCGCCCAGGAGTGAGTCCACCAATGGATGAACACCTAGGGAGGAGCAACCGACACAACTCCTCCCACACAACTCCTCTCCGTTTGTGGGCATAAATATTATGAATTCTGTACACTCGGGGCCTCTGTTCTGTCTGACTGTCTGATACGTACATCGCACGGTAGTAAGAGCCAAGGCCCGAAGTACTTCGTTATATTGTACTGTTGTTTTTACCATTAAATCAGCTTATTGTTAAACCTCATATCTCTGCGTCTGAGCCGTTCCTTTTTACAGCAGACCACTCATCAAACGAACGGCGCGTAGGGGGCTCGAACATTCAACCACTGAAGGGTGCTTCACCCCAACAGGTGGGAACAGGAAAGTATCGGGACGATCTTCCCATCATCACGAACAACATACACAGCCAATTGAGCACCGCCATGAGAGAGCATTTCCCACAAACGGGGCGGGTATGGGTCGCTAGCATTCACATTCACTCCTGGAGAGGCTGCAGCAACCATGTTGCTCAGATCCAGGGAGCAGTACACTACAGCCACTGATTGTAGTCCAGACAATAATGATCAACACAAACAGATGTTCCGCAAAGCAATTCTTGCTGCAGTTCCAGCAGAGATTAAGGCTCTTATGGAAGACAATCCAGAGGCAGACCATCTGCCTACACAGACGTGGGAAAGGCACTTGGCCCACCACATGGGTAAATACAATAAGGTACTTACCAAGACAAAGACAGAGGAGGAAGAGTTAAGAGTCCAGCTCCTCCGCACACAGCTAGAATTAGCCCGTAAGGCAATACAGACCGAGAAGAAAAGTGCCAAACAGCTTGTTGTCCGCTCAGATAGTGATGTGCCGAAAGCCCCCGTGGCCCCGGCCCAACAGCCGGCTCCGTTCTGGCCTTTCCCTGGGGTGTATCCGCCTCCGGCTCCTGCTTACAATGTGGCTCCGTATGTCTTTAATCCTGCTACGCAGACACAGAGGGGTGGTGGGGGTAGGGGAGCTCCCAGAGGGGGTTCAAAGGACCAACAGCCCAGAGGGTGTGCTTCACGTGTGGTCAGTCTGACCATTGGTGGAGGGAGTGCCCGCATGGCGCACCACCACCACAAAGAGAGACAAGGGGACAAGGGGGACAAAGTGGCGGACAAGGAACCAGAAAAGACATGCAGTATTACCAGCAGAACCATGGGGTAGCACAACAGGGTCAAGCTCAGAATGGACATATGGCTCCGAACGCAGTGGCGATCCCTGGTGGACAGTACGTGCAGTATGATCCGGAGAAGGGGTATTACCCACAATGAGGGGGCCCAGGGAACCCAGAATGTACGGGCCTGGCGGATCCTTACATGAACATGACTGTTAAGCAGATTTCACTGCCTTTTTGGTCGATTCTGGGGCTCGATATTCTACTATCAACACTCCTAAATTCGACAAATCCAGTTCAGATGATACTGTCGCAGTCATGGGGTTTTCGGGACATATAGAACATGTACCGCTCTCAACACCGCTGACCACTAAGATAGCAGGCCAGGTCTTTTTCCATCAGTACATCCTTGCACCCCAAAGTCCGGCCAACCTCATGGGCAGAGACGTTTTGATCAAAGCCAATGCCTCTATCCTCTGTTCCCCTGATGGTCTCATCATTTCATTTCCCGATGGTACTAAGTTGAACTGTTCATTGTCCACAATCAGAACAGGCTCCCAGATGATGATATCCCAGTCTACAGCCGCAGAGGCTACCCAGTATGCAACTATATACTGGGGCCTGCTAGACCGGCCACAGGAGAACCACGGACTTTTTTCTATCTTTCAACAGTGGAAGCCCTGGATCAATCTCCTCCGCCCTTACGGCCCTCCTCCTGACCCTCCCCATCTTACTCTGTACTATGATAGACAGGATGACCAAACCTACGCCTATGCCTTTGATGCAGAGGTAGCAATGGCTAAGTGGGAGGTAGAGGCAGTAAAGTTATATATTGGCCAAGCAGGGGTAGCCGCAGCAATTGATCTAACTGACGAACAACAATATTGGTACCGTATGTCTTCTGAAGCCACCCCACACATTTCCCTAGCCATTAGGAAAGGTTACGAAGCCAAAGAACTGGGTCCCATGGTCAAAGCACTGTTAGAGGTGGAGGACTGGGAGCCCACACAGATAGCATCACTTACCTTCTCTCCTTCACACAGCGCCTATGCACTTAAGATTCAGACACAGGAATGCATCTTTATGGAAAGGCACGAGGTAGACAGACATCATGGTAGGGAGAAAACAGATCATCCATTTACAGCAGACATGATACGTGACCTCCCTCCTGACTTGTGGTCAAGCGACTCTCATGACGTGGGTTTTTGTTCAAAAGCTGCTCCAATTACCTTCACTGTTGATACGGAACTTCCGGTTCATCTCTCTCAGTACCCGTTAAAATCGTTGGCTCGAGAAGGGGTGACCCAGGCAGTGGAAGGTCTTAAGAAGGCAGGCGTTTTGGAACCCTCCCACAGTGATTGGAACACACCTATTTTACCAGTACACAAGCCCAATGGGGACTACAGAATGGCACATGATCTTAGAGCTATCAACGCTATCACTACTACTCCTTTGATACCAGTTCCAAATCCCTACACAGCCATTTGCAACATTACTCCAGAGCACACGTGGTTTACATGTATTGATCTTGCAAATGCTTTCTTCTGCATTCCATTGGCAGAGGAAATGAGACCGATTTTCTCATTTACCATTGACAAAGAGAGTTGCAGTACACCAGACTTCCTCAGGGATTCAGTTTATCCCCAGGAATTTTCAATAAAGTTTTGAGGGAACAGTTGGACGGGGTTTCATTACCAGAGGGAGTGGTTTTGATACAATATGTGGATGACCTGCTTATTGCAGCCCCTTCAGCAGCCTCTTGTCTGGAAGCCACTCGTAATTTACTGGTGCGCCTGCACACAACAGGGTTCAAGGTATCCAAAAAGAAACTGCAGTGTACCCGCAAGGAGGTTGCATTTTTGGGCAGGCTCATCTCTCCGGCAGGTACAGGCATGTCAGCATCACACCAGGAGCTCATTTTGAGCCACCCGAAACCTAAGACTGTAAAAGACATGTTATCTTTTCTGGGCCTGACAGGCTACAGCCGACATTACATACCTGAGTACAACCCAAGGACTGCAGAGCTCAGAGCTCTGATCAACGACAAAGGTATCAGAAACTTGACAGCAACACTTGACTGGACTCAGACAGCAGAATCAGCATTCATCTCTCTGAAACAATCCATGTCCCAGGTAACAGCACTGGCTTCTGCATCATACATGTTGCCTTTCTTCCTTGACATTTCTGAGAATGAGAATACCGTAAACGGAATCCTATTTCAGAAAAAGGGGGGATGTAGGTCAATACTGATGTACATTAGCATAACACTGGATAGAGTGGAAAACAGAGAACCTCCATGCACACGACATGCAGCAGGAACAGCTCGGATTTTAAACAAAATTTCACACATCGTGATGCAGCACCCATTGACAGTTTTGACAACACACAGCATTGTCTCATTTGTTAACTCCAGCGCATTCACCATGTCATCCACCAGACAGACAAGACTTGAGAAAACTTTGACAGAAGCACACATAACCTATTCACATGAGGGCGTGAATAGCGCAGACAACATGGGCAGTGGAGAACCACACCGATGTGAGGACAAGGTCATACAGGATGTGAAGTTGAGAGTGGATCTCAGGGAGGAACCAATCCCAGACGCGAAAACTTATTCACAGATGGTTGCTGCTTTAGGCACCCCATCCATGGGCTCCAGGCAGCCTATGCAGTGGTAAGTCAGACAGGCATAAGAGAGTTTGAAGAAAGAGCAGCTGAAAGGGTAACAGGGAGAGTCTCAGCACAGTTGGCAGAACTAAGAGGAGTCACTGCAGCGTTAGAACTATCAGATGGAAAGGAAGTTAACATCTACACAGACTCAGCTTATGTCCATGGAATAATTCATGTTGAAATGCGCCAGTGGATGAGAGCAGGATTTGTAACTTCAACCAATGTTCCCATTAAACATGAAAAGACATCAAAAAGCTAGCGGAAGCAGTAATGTTACCAAGCAAATTAGCATTGCTAAAATGTAAAGGCCATAACAAAGCTGATAACTTCTTAGCTTGGGGAAACAATGCAGCAGACAGAGCAGCCAAAGACAAAGCAGGGTACTTACCACATTTCCAGATGTTGGTTACCAAAGCACCAGAGTTACTCCCAGCAGTCACTGATGACACTCTCAAGGTAGCACAGGAGGCAGGTTCCCCGCAAGAGAAAACACTATGGTTGGAAAGGGGGGCTACAAACAAAGAAGGAATTTGGTACTCTCCAGACGGTAGACCAGTTCTACCCCCAGAGTGGATAAGATCCATGCTAAAAGAAGCGCATGGCCCCACTCATTGTGGTAAAACTCAAATGGACAGACATCTCACGCATTGGTGGCACCCATACTTACCTGACATGATAGCGAACCATTTGGAAGAATGTGTAATCTGCCTCACCCACAACATCAGAGCAACAGTGAAGCCTCACCAGGGAAAGTTTCCTTTACCTAAAATGGCCGGAGAACAAATCATCATTGACTACACAGATATGATTGATAAGGTTAGAGGGTTCAGGTATCTCCTAGTGGTGGTAGATGCATATACAGGATGGCCAGAGGCCATACCATGTCGCAGGGAAGATGCAGACTCAGTGATCAAGTTTCTTATCACTCATTACATCCCCTACATGGGTTCCCCAGAAGGGTGAGGTCAGATAATGGCAGCCATTTCAAGAATCATCATTTGCAGACAGTTGAGAAGTCCCTTGGACTCAGACACAACTTTGGATCAGTGTATCATCCACAGTCGCAGGGAAAGGTAGAAAGAATGAATCAGAGTATCAAACAGAAGCTCAGTAAGGCCTGTGATGCCACAGGCATGAACTGGTTAGACGCACTACCTTTGGCCCTATTGTCCCTTCGCAGTTCTGTAAACAGAGGCACAGGCTTCTCTCCTTTTGAGCTAACACATGGTCACCAGTTTCCTGGACCTGGAGCATTAGCAGTAGGGAAAGAAGTAGAAGAGATGGATAGCAAACCATATTACCAGCAACTTAAGGGCTTGGTATCAGATTTCTCCACCCAGGTTGCTGACGCCAAAGGGGGACCGGAGAAGCACGAGGCTAACACCGCAGAATTCATCTGGCTGAAGGTCATCCGTCCGAAGTGGCTCAACCCAAGGTTCACCGGCCCGCACAGAGTGACTCAGAGGACATCACATGCAGTTCGCCTCGAAGGAAAGGGGGAAACGTGGTATCATTGGAGCCAGTGCGCCGTTGGAAAACCTCCAGCAAGGACGTTAGACGACATCAGAACTGACATCGCTGCAGCAGGACGAGAGAGCGACACCTCTGACGACGACAGCCCAGCAGAAGCAACGACCCACACAACAGATGACAAGGACAAAGACACAGAGGTAACAACAGGCGATCTTGGAAAGGAGATTACGGCCGGCGAGGAGGCGGACACGAGTCTACGGGACCCCGACCCCTGAAACACACGACTCCATATAGGACCCGACTTTTTTATGCCCACCTATAGGGCCTCTTTCTAATAAGAGTAGTAGGTTATATATAACGAGAGGTTATCCCTATAGTTAAAGGGCAGTGAAAGTCTCCCCACTCACCAGACCTTCTATTTAACAGGTTTTACTGAACCTTATATTTAACAGGTTCTGGGAGCACAGTATTTACCATTACAGGGTACTATTTTACACCCTTGTTTTAAAGAATCTCCTTAGGAGATTTTAGCATTGTGTTCAGAAGAACCTAATTACAATAACACGGACCACTGATTAAAGGTACTCAATAATGACAGACTGTGGATTACACTTCCTTATTGTTTGTTGGTGTACTCTGCTAGTGGGAATCGTGGTTTACTTGGGACACTGTTTGTATCTTGAACACCATCCTTAGTTATATGGCCTATTCGCGAATAGCCTTATTATTTTGATTGAGTGTTAATTCCTTGCGTCCTAGTAAATCTCCTATTATTAATAACAGAAATAACCCTTGTTGTTGTGTTACATTGAAAATAACAACCTAACCATGTATGGGAGTTGGAGATGGTTGCTAGGGATGTCCCTGGTCACGATCATCACCGTTACCGTTATTTTTGTTTTGACTGATTCCATTGACCACCCAGACTCCATTCCCCCGCCAGAAGAGTCCGTAACTAGGGTCAAACGGGCCAAATATAGGTAAAAGTTACCAAAATGCCTCCTAAACAAACCTTCACTTTCCAAGCAGGTAGTGATGGAATAATACAAATCGACCTGTGCAAAATTGCCCCCTGCAGAAACCTCGACAGGAAATATTCCTACCTAGCCAAATACGTCTGCTTAGCCCCTGCGGTATGTAACAGAAGCGTCACAGATAGGGTCAAAGGCGATCCTTACACTTACAGAGGCAGTGCATTTGCCAAAGGCGACCCCTATCTGTCCGTCACATACACCTACGGTTGTGCCTGCGAGTCCTGGTCCGGTGTCCTAGCAAATTCGGGTCCTGATGACTGGGGATACACGCCATCTTACCGATCAGCGGCAATTGTTAGATCCCTCAAATATAGAATGAAAGTGGTCAGGAGAAACCCAGACGTCCCGTGCTCCGCCAGGTTTTGTAATCCGGTGCTCATAACGCTAAAGAAGGTCGTGCTCTCCGACGCTGGACTTTATGTCCTCGCGGTACATGCAGGAAGGGGTTCGCCACAAGGCCTCTTCGAAATTAAAGTTATACCAAAGAGAGAGCAAAACCGTCGTCAGGGAGCATCTAAGGTTAAATACTTGTCTAAAGTCACATGTACGGATAAATGTACGGGGGATTATAGCCAACTTCAACCTCTAGACATCATCCAAATGGCCACAGGATACATAGATGACAATTTATGGCTAAAATGGGTTGTCCGAACAGCCCAAGAACAAATGGCAGGGGATTGCCTAGCCTGTGCTACAGCCCGCCCGCAATTAGTCACTGACCCTGCGCCCCTATTTTCCACAGATACCTGGGGTTACAACTGTATGTTACAACTGACCAAGATGGCTAGTCCTCCTAACTGCACCACCCTGGCCAAGGTTTTCCCTCCAATTGACAATGGTACTAGGACAGGCCCATTCACGCCTAACAGAGGCGCCGGTGGGTACACATGTTTCACCATGGTCCAAAAATCTCCGCGTTTTGACCTAGGAAATATCTCTGCGGATTGGTGTAACCACACCGTGTCTGGTACTAGTATAGGACATTGGGCCAGGGGTGGTCTCTACTATTATTGTGGGGGCCACCGCCTGTTCACCCGTATCCCCGAACTATCTGTGGGGTTGTGTGCTATGGTGCGCCTCCATGCACCCCTAATGTTACGAGGCGAAAAACTGGTGCACACGGACCCTAAAGCCTCCCTCAACATCAACCTAGTCACTCGACGTAGGGGACACGTGTTGTCCAAGCGCTACGCCCCAGGCCCCTTTGATTTATCTGCCAACTCTCCCACTTACATGGACTCCATAGGGGTGCCACGGGGTGTTCCCAATGAGTATAAACTCGCTGATCAAGTTGCCTCAGGTTTTGAGAACATTCCTTTCCTCGCAGCTATCTTCCCTATCACCCCTAACAAGAATGTAGACAGGATCAACTATGTACATTACAATGTGCTCCGTTTAGCTAATCTCACTAGGGACGCTGTAGAAGGACTCGCTGAACAGCTGGGGCCGACTTCCCTTATGGCAGTTCAGAATAGAATGGCCCTTGACATGCTGTTAGCTGAGAAAGGAGGTGTGTGTTCAATGTTTTGGTGATATGTGTTTGTTTCATTCCAAACAATACGGCTCCGGACGGTTCCGTCACAAAGGCTTTAGAAGGCCTTCGCACACTATCCATAACTATGCATGAACAATCAGGGATACACAACCCCTTGGAGGAATGGTTTACAAACATGTTTGGTCCATGGAAAGGTTTAATAATGTCTCTTTTGATTTCTATAGCTACTTTTATTGCCATTTTAGTAACATGTGGTTGTTGTTGTGTGCCTTGTATCCGCTCATTGTGTGTTAGATTCATCAGTTCCACCATTGAAGGAAAAGCTGTCCCTCCGTACCAAATGCCCTTGTTGGCTTATGCATCGGAAGGAGAGGATAGCATGATGACTCAGCAGACAAGGACGCAGTTTTAATATACTTTGGTCTCCCTCCACTGTCATAAGAGGTTGTTATGGTGGGCTGTTCCCGAAGGTTTAAAGTACTCTAAATCCCAGCTTCTGATGGATTTATATAATGTTGGGGGACAGACGCAGTAGAAAAGAATGACAGTGGTTATGTGTCGAATGCTTTGTGTGAATTGATCTCTTGAGGTGAGATCAAAAGGGGGATTAAAGTAACCTGTATATCCTATATAACCTGTTTCAATAATTATAACCTGTTTTAATAATTATAACTTTGTCTGTGTAAAATGTATACTTATGAAACTAGACCAAGTGTTCTTATTTTGTTTTGTTTGATGTGGTCAATTGTGTGTGCGTTGACGTAGGAATGTAGAGGATCCAGTCGCCCCCCCCCGGGTTTTTAATGGGCCGGATAGGAGCATGGGGGTGTTGCAGGAGAAAGGTAATAAAACTGACACCATTGAGTCTATGCAGAGATTGTACTGAGAGAAAGATTGGGATGCGGAGTGGTACGGCCAGGTGCTGAGGATAAACGAAGGATTGGTACCTCACCCCCGTGCGACCCAGAATTGTTTATTTTATGGCTGCCATAAAAGATGACCTGGGACTGATCGGCGGCGCAGGCGATCCAAACTTCCCACACCTATGGCTGACTCACTCTGATTCGCTGTTTAGACCTCGTCAATGGCTGACTCACTCTGATTCACTGCCTAGGGCTCGCCCAGGAGTGAGTCCACCAATGGATGAACACCCAGGGAGGAGCAACCGACACAACTCCTCCCACACAACTCCTCTCCGTTTGTGGGCATAAATATTATGAATTCTGTACACTCGGGGCCTCTGTTCTGTCTGACTGTCTGATACGTACATCGCACGGTAGTAAGAGCCAAGGCCCGAAGTACTTCGTTATATTGTACTGTTGTTTTTACCATTAAATCAGCTTATTGTTAAACCTCATATCTCTGCGTCTGAGCCGTTCCTTTTTACAGCAGACCACTCATCAAACGAACGGCGCGGAGCGGGCTCGAACCTTCAACCACTGAAGGGTGCTTCAACCCAACACAGCTCGACGCTCAGAGAAAAGTTGCTAATGATGACAGCCAAGCTCACTTTAACAAGAGCAGTGGAGGTAGCTTTCCAGCTTGAGTCAGCAAGCAGCCTTAGCATCACAGCTAGCTCCCTCTTCCAGTTCTTTTCCCCACAGACCCATGCTACTGTAACGTCCGAGGTGTTAAGGCTTCAAAGATACTTCTGTGTAACAAGAACTCACGAACTTTAGTACTTTTTGGAGCGTCACAGCCAGCGCCTCCGTTTATTATTGTAGAGTCACCCCACACTCTCCTTCACAACTTCAGGACAGACTGCGCATGCTCAAAACACATGACCTCTCAACCCAATGCTTACATGCGTCCCCCCTTACTGAAAGAAATGTCCCCATTTCCACACACATGGTGAGAACACAACAAAACATAAAAAAAAACAATACCCTGCAGAACAATACATGTACGCATGATGTAGAAAAAAAATTATTTCTTTGAATAAAAACAATGACAAACAAAACACATCCACAGCCCAAATAAGACATCAAACTTGGTATGACATAACCTATTCCCCTGTCCTGCACACTTGAAACATGAACAAAAAACACAATTATGCAGCATAGAATACACAGGAGAAAAGAAGCACACAAGCACGTAAACACCAGTCATTCAGCCCATAACAAAGTCCATAATGCGGACAGGAGGCCGCGCTAACCTCCCAGCCCGAGACACCGTCGGTGCGGCTTGTTCGAGCTCAGGGGAATCACCAGCCCCAGAACCCGGCCCAAGATCACAGTCACTTTCCCCATCGGAAAATCTCAAGCATCCAGAGCTCTGTGGGGAGACTGCATCCTGCAACGGAAGAGGCTGAGAAAGGTTTAAGAGAGACCTTGACGGTCCCTCCAAGGGAAAGGCTACCGGCAGGTTGTATCGCCGTAGTCATAATGGACAGTTTGGAGAGAGGCCTCATCCCCAAACGAGCTACTTAGTTGGTACGTGACCCCCACTTCATCACCCCTATCCATTCGCCTCTGCACCAGATAAGGCCCCTTCCAGTGGGGAGCCAGCTTACGGCGGCTCTCAGTGGGATCATTTAACCACACCAAATCCCCGACTTCATACGGGTCGTGCCTCACTCTGGCGTCATAGTACGACTTCTGTTTGCTGCTTGCAGCAAAATTGTTATCCCTTGTCTGATCAAACGCCGCGTCCAAGCGTCTGAGAAGGGAACCAGCAAAGTCTTCCCGGGGACCCTGCACCAGATCATCCCGCTTTGGACCCAGTAAAACATCCACAGGAGTCCTGGCCTCCCTGCCATGCGTGAGAAAATACGGCGTGAAGCCTGTGCTGGAATGCACACTGGTATTGTACGCAAACGCGACCTGTGACAGAAAAGAGTCCCACTCCCCCTCACATGATAGAAGAGATTTTGCTAACTGATTGATAAGTGTCCTATTAAACCTCTCTACCATGCCATCAGACCTCGGATTGTAAGGCGTGGTGTGCGTCTTCTTCACACCTAACCTGCCGCACAAATGCCTCACAACATCTGATTCGAACTGTCTGCCCATATCAGTGTGCAGAGTTTCCATTACCCCATGCTCCAAGATGTAGTCCTGGAAGAGACATTCCGCGACCGTGGGGGCTTTTTGATCGGGGATGGCATACAGATTTACAAATTTTGTGAAATAGTCCTCAACAACCATACCGGTTGCCTTTCGATGTGACCGGCAACTCCAGTATGTCAGCCGCCACACGCTGGAAAGGTCTAACTGCTTGCGAAGTTCTCATGGGGGCATGGTGTTTAGGCACCGGGAACTTCCTTCTCTGACAGGCATAACATTGGTCACACCATGATCGAATGTCACTGTGCATAGAGGGCCAATAGCACACACTTCTTGCACATGCCAAAACGCGTTCATACGCCAGGTGAGCAGTCAGTGGAGCACCATGCAAGTGTCCCAGGACCTCTGGAACTAAGACAGCAGGAACAACAACCTGAGTAGACTGCCCTGCCTCAGACAGCCAAACAACTCTACATAAAAGTCCCTCCACAAAAGTCAGCCGGGGAAACTCATGCCAAACTCTCTTCACAAAAACATTGGTGGCAGCGGTATCGGAGTGTGTTTTATCTGCTCTTGGATTATTATTTTCTGTGGACAATTACTGAACTTTCTGGTCGGCTCTGCTGGCTAGCTGTGCTAACGGTGCTAGCGTCGAAGCGTCATGTTCGGAGGAATGAAGAGTGGCGGCGATATGGAAGACGATTATAACGGATGTACTGCTTCTTGGACTGGTTCTGTGAGTAATGATATTAAAGTGGAGCTGCCGCCGATGTTTAGGGGCGATGGCCAGAGGCAGTTCGCTACGTGGATAAGACAGTTTGAAGCCGCTGTTCGTGCTCAAACGAGGGGTGCTAGGGGCACGAGCTACGCAGCTACCTTACTGAACATTCTACCTACCAGACTGGACGGTGCAGCTTTCCTACTGTGGGACAGCTTGTCGGCAGATGTGCAGTGTTATTACGAACGTGTGAAGGAGAAGCTGGCGGAGGCTTTTGGCCAGAGACAGTTCCTCCTTTATTTCCAGACGTGTGTATCTGCATGGCCCCGCCAGGCGAACGAATATTTGGAGGTGTATGCAGCGGACATTTCCAGACTCGTGGCTGAGGCTTTTCCCGATTATGACCGCGCTGCAGTAAATGGTGAGAAATTCAGACGTTTTTTGGCTGGCCTTGATCCTGCACTTCAAGCAAAATGCCATGAACAGGGGGCGACTGATATGGAGGAGGCGTTGATAATTGCTGGGCGTTGTGAGCGGGCCAGGCAGGCAATGAGGTTGAACACGCCTGGTTTGCCCTACTGTCCTCCGCATCCTGCTGTTGTTGCAGCGCTAAATTCACCATCGGCTGGTGTTTTCGACCTAGTTAAAGGGCAGTGAAAGTCTCCCCACTCACCAGACCTTCTACTTAACAGGTTTTACTGAACCTTATATTTAACAGGTTCTGGGAGCACAGTATTTACCATTACAGGGTACTATTTTACACCCTAGTTTTAAAAAATCTCCTTAGGAGATTTTAGCATTGTGTTCAGAAGAACCTAATTACAATAACACGGACCACTGATTAAAGGTACTCAATAATGACAGACTGTGGATTACACTTCCTTATTGTTTGTTGGTGTACTCTGCTCATGGGAATCGTGGTTTACTTGGGACACTGTTTGTATCTTGAACACCATTCTTAGTTATATGGCCCATTAGCGAATAGCCTTATTATTTGATTGGGTGTTAATTCCTTGCGTCTTAGTAAATCTCCTATTATTAATAACAGAAATAACCCTTGTTGTGTTACATTGAAAATAACAACCTAACCATGTATGGGAGTTGGAGATGGTTGCCAGGGCTAGCCCTGGTCACGATCGTCACCCTTGTCTTTTGATTTCTATAGCTACTTTTATTGCCATTTTAGTAACATGTGGTTGTTGTTGTGTGCCTTGTAACCGCTCATTGTGTGTTAGATTCATCAGTTCCACCATTGAAGGAAAAGCTGCCCCTCCCCCTCCGTACCAAATGCCCTTGTTGGCTTATGCGTCGGAGGGAGAGGACGAGTATGATGACTCAGCAGACAAGGACGCAGTTTTAACATACTTTGGTCTCCCTCCACTGTCATAAGAGCTTGTTATGGTGGGCTGTTCCCGAAGGTTTAAAGTACTCTAAATCCCAGTTTCTGATGGATTTATATAATGTTGGGGGACAGACGCAGTAGAAAAGAATGACAGTGGTTATGTTTCGAATGCTTTGTGTAAGTTGATCTCTTGAGGTGAGATCAAAAGGGGGATTAAAGTAACCTGTATAACCTGTTTCAATAACTATAACCTTGGCCCGACATATCTTAGGCGCCAATAGTCTGTGTAAAATGTATGCTTATGAAACTGCCTATGAAACTAGGGCAATATTCTTATTGTTGCATTATTTGCTTGCTGTGCTCATTGTGTGTGCCGTGACTTGGGAATGGATGGACCCAGTCGCCCCCCCCCCCCCCGGGTTTTGATGGGGTGGACAGGAGCGTGGTGAGGGGTTGCATGGGAAAGTGTTTAACTTACAACATTGAAAGTAGCAAGGTCATGTGTAGAGACTGTGCAGAGACTTAGAGTATACAAAGAGGTAGTCAGAACAGTACATCGCACCGGCTTTTGCAAAGATAAAGATTGTTATGTTCACCCCATGTTGACCCCTAGGAAAAGGGAGTACTGCCAGGTGCGAAGATAAAGATTGTTATGTTGACCCCATGAATTGTTTACCCCATGGCTGCCATGAAGACGGCCTGGGACTTATCAGCGGGCGCAGTAGATCCAAATCTCCCACGCTCTGTACGGGAGTGGAAGACGGTCTCCAGGGCAGCAATGGCTGACTCACTCTGATTCGCTGCCTAGGGCTCGCCCAGGAGTGAATCCACCAGTAGATAACACCTAGGGGGAGCAACCGACACAACTCCTCCACACAACTCCTCCCCGTTTGTGTGTATAAATATTGTAACTTCCTTATACTCGGGGCCCCTGTTCTGTCTGACTGTCCCGATATGTATATCGCACGGTAGTAGAACCGGGGCCCGAAGTACTTGGTTATATTGTACTGTTGCTTTTACCATTTAATCAGCTTATTGTTAACCTCATATCTCGGTGTCTGAGTCCTTCCTCTTATAGCAGACCACTCATCAACGAACGGCGCGGAGCAGGCTCGAACCTTCAACCACTCCAAAGGGTGGTCCTCCAACATAACCCATCATCCAAGGGTAGTTTTCACTATAAGTAAAAAATTATTTTCGGACGGACACTATAATTTACAGTTTTTTACCATGTTCAATCTGAATTTTCTTTAAAATAAAAAACATCTATATTGATTCTGACTTTTCTACATCCAACTCAAAGGTTTATCATTACTTTGAGAAAAAAGATTATTAATTTACCCCTTTTAGAAGTGTAGTTATGGTCATTTGTTCTGGAAATGTCATTTTCGAGCCTGAAATCTGAAAAACAGGCTTGGGGTCTAACAGGCTAAGCAGCCATCAGTCCCCGCAGGTTTCGACCGTGTGGTCTCGACAGACCGCGTGACTGTAAGTTATCTACGTTTCATTGAATTTGTTCCCCAAGTGAAATAATTTAAGTCTATGTACAGTAATAAAGTTGTTGGCTAATTGGCTCCTTTTCCTTTCTAGCACGTGTTCTTCTGCTCCGTGCGGAAGCAGCCATCTTGTGTGGCATCGACAACAGACTGCATGCAGTGAGTGATGATAAGTTATCTAGATAACGTTACATTTAATTGAATTTGTTCCCCAGTTAGCTAACATTAGTTAATTTCCCTTGAAAATAATGTTAGTTGTTTGTGGTAGCTAATAATGTTAACTAGCTTGCTAAGAATATTTGCAACCCAGTCTCACGGCATACATTTAATCTATTGATTCGTGTTCACCAACACGATTTTTGCATTTTTTTCGTGTCACACAGAACAATTTTTTTTTTCTTGGAAGATGGAGGCTTTGCAGGGTCCACAAGCCAAAAATGTGAGTGCATGTTCAATATGTCATGTAGACCATTGTTTTACATTTTAGTGACGTCTGTCCATCCGTGTGTCATAAACCTATACTGCTTACTTAACGGGTGTCATTTTTGTTGTGTTTTGTTTTAAGCTGATCAAACAGGTTCTGCTGACCAAACCAGGAGGAACTGATGTGCTGAAGGAGTATGAGGAAAAAGGAACAATTAGTCCTGCCACAAGAAAAGTGATGGTGAACATTCTAGTTGCAGACATGGTGCAGAGTGAGGGGTAAGATTCAAATTTGTTATAGCTTTGCATGAAAGTGTCATGTATGTATAGGTTAAGTGTGGATGAAGTTGGTGCAATTGTATTTCTACATAAATTGAGTTCATTAAGTTTATATGTTCTAAAACTAAGTCTCTTAGACATAAATGAATGAAATGTAACCACTGACTGTTTTTGCTCTACAGGAGAATCCCTCAGTGACTGACCAAAGATTGTTACCCTGTTTCCCTCGCTCCAAGATCCACATGGGAAGACAGGATATCTGAGTTATTCTTGATTATGATCAAAGTAGACTGTTTTAGATGGCTTACATCAGGGGTGTCAAACTCAAGGCCCAGGGGCCAAATCCGTCCCGTGACTTCATTTTCTGTGGCCCCAGCAAAGAGCTTGCAAAGAATATAATATGTTTATTATACGGTTACATGATGATTTACAGAAGCACGTTGCCCATAAACTACATGTCCCATAATGCATCTCAAATTTGACTTTTTTCTCAGAATTTGACTCTTCTTTTAAATGTTTTTTTTATTTCACTTATTCTTT
>JASDAP010000273.1:0-28658 GCA_031216635.1 Dissostichus eleginoides | reverse complement strand
AATCGATACTTTTCAATAATTTGGTGCTCAAAATTATAGACATGATTACAAGATGTGAAGGTTAAACAACAGTCATTTTATTGTAATTTATTATTTAATGTAACTTTTTCAATGTCATACCAAGCAGGTATGAGTGTGTTTGACAGTGTGTCTCTGGAAGGGGGCGGTATTTAGGGGCAGTTCATAAATCCATGTAAACATGACCATTATTCAGTTAAAACGAGACGCTGCGTGCGCACCTCTTAAACCGGAAGCTCCGGTCGGCTAACCATTATATTGCGTTTATTATTTATAATTGTAATGATGGATTATCAGTAATCATTTTAAAGTTACACAGAGACATTGGATTAACTGTTTTTATGCCCTTAAACACAACTTTTGATCACAAAACAGCAAACGTAAGACATAACTATCATCATGGCTACGTAAAGTGAAGATGTTTTCTTGCTCTTTCCTGGCTGCTAGTTCAGTGAGTTGTGGTCGTACAGTGATGAGACTTACACCAATGGAAGCAGCTTTCATGTGATATGTTGTTTGTGCAGATAAAATGACGTAGAAAAGATCGCTTTTGCCAGTTATGTGCTAAAGTAGCCGTTAGCCCTGTTAGCCCCGTTAGCCCGTTTTGCTAAGTGTTGATTTAGACTCTTGGTGTTGGACTTCTGTTCCGTGTAGGTAAAATGGTTAATAACGTCTGTTAGCTGGGTTTTTCCCGTTAAGTGGGTATGCATCATTAATAGGTTGTTAAATGTTAAGAAGCTTTGAGACGCTGTTTCTAGCAAGATGTTGCATCTGCCCCTATGGTTTGCCCCCGGGAGTCTCACAATAATAAGAGCGCTGTTAGGAGAGATGACGAGTGGCATTCACAGTGGCCAATCAGTGGTACTCAAGCCGGATACGTCACACGGGATGAGGGTTCCCAACCAACCAGAATTGTTTAAACTAAGGAAGTAGCGTAATTCATATACCGATAGCAGCACCGTTTGTCCAGCGGCTTAACGGTATACCAATACCGTCCAATCAGGTACCGGTACTGACTTAGTACCGGTTCTCGATACCCATCCCTAATACTGAGTGTGTCGTGAAGCTCCATGTCCCCCATGAAGTGCAGCAAAAGAAGACGCCACACCTCCCAACGTGTCCATCTCCATCGAGGGATCGGAGGGGCTTGATGAGTGTAAATGTTTGGTGGCCTTCTGCTCACGGGCATCATCCATGCATTGAACTTAAAGGAAGGGTCCACTCATTAGATAATTAATAAAAACTTCAGTATTTAGTGAAACATTATGTTTAAACCATACCCTGAAGAAATCAGCGATATTCCCCGGTAAATAATGATTTTATAGCTCTTTTTATCAAAACCTGTATATTCCGTCAGGCAGCTGCCATTTTGGCCATTTTCAGTAGTCACATGATCCAAAAAACTAGGTCGTGACGTCATCTATGCGTTCACTTTGTAAACACACGAACAGCTGTTCGACGAAAACATGGCGGAGTATTTGAGTTCGGACTCGTCAGCCGAGGAAGAAGTTTTGAGCAATGTGGAGAGATTGGATGGGGGAATTCAGCCATATAGGTTCGAGCCAAGTGGCCAGAACCGTCAGGAATCCAGTGACGATGAGGATGAACAGCGCGGTGATCTTGCTGGAGACGATCCCTTTACTCGTGCAATTGATTTCGGGGGGCGAGTAGGGAGACCTGTACATGAATGGTGTACTTGCAGTCGGTGTGTAGCCATGGACAATCCTCTGATGAACATATGTTGTCATGAGCTTGAAGAGCTTGAAAATAAACTGGTCACCGACGACTTGGATTGCATATGTTTACACAGGGAATTCGGCACTGTGGTGTTAGAAGAAGCTGTATTGAGAACAGCACTGGTTGCCATGAAGGATGTGAAACGCACCTCTTAGGTTGAACCAATAAATGAAAGGTGGGTACATTTAACGGGTACAGCCCTTTCTTCTTAGCATTATATACTTTACAATTAAAATTAACATATGCACAATATTTTTAAATTGTAGTGCCGATTGTCAAGCATGTCAAAAATACAATGCCAAAAGAAAAAGGCCTGATGATGATGATGATGATAAATCAATCGTGAATATTAAATAAGAAAAGCGTTCATTTCAGGCCAAACATCTTATTTGTTTAATTCATCATTAAAAAGTAATAATTTCATACATATTTCCTTAGATATACCGATATTTCACAGTGTAAATAATATACATATATTGCTACCACAGATTAATTATTATGGTGGCATGATGTTGACATTGACTATGAAATTAAATGTATTAACCAAAACACGAGGACGTGTATCAGGCAACATAAATCACTAAAGAGATATATACAGCCAAAAAAATCTGAATAAATATATACATGAAGTGGACATTTTTTGGAACTTAGCTTATCTTGAAATATAATTTGTGATAGGAACACCTGTTCATTACGATAAAAAATATATCCTATTTGCAACAAAATACAATGAGGCATATTTCAATGGAATTGTGAGAACAATGGAGAGTAACCAGGCCCGGCGCCACGCGGGGGCAAAAGGGGGCATTGCCCCCTCAGTTGTATTCTTTGCCCCCTCACTTTGAGCATCATTAAAAAAAAAGTAAATCAAAAAAAAAAAAAAAAAATCAAAAAAAAAAGGAAATCAAAAAGTACCATTAAAGGTGGGGTAGGTAATTTTGAAGAAACCAGCTCGAGTGCGCTAGAATTTGAAAATACACAACCAGAAAAAATCTGCCACTTCCTTACAGAGCCCCTCCTCCAACACACACGAACGCGCACATGACCAATGAGGGCAAGAGATAAGTTTGTGCACAGATGGAAGGCTGACAGGCAGGTAGGCCATCCAGTTATTTTAGCCGGGCCGGCTAAAATGATTGGTCGTGCTTTTCACAGTACTACGGCTTCCACAGATGACATTTTTTTATGGATTTTTTGTCAAGGCACTTAAGATATTCATTGCTATCGGGATGTTAAGAGCATTCCATGGAATACAACAACAAGTGTATCTCGAGCCGGTTTCACAAACTTACCTACCCCACCTTTAATTTCACAATTATTAAATCACTTTAAATAATTATTTCCCCCAATACACGTTACTATGTTTAGATCAGATATGTTGGCAGGCAGTCAAGCAACGTGTAAAAAAGCCTCAACCCCAAGTGAGCTTGTAGTCTTAATTAATGTTAGCGTGTTTGCTAAGTTAGCTGTAAACACAGTCGGATGGGTGAACAAAACGTCCCCGTTTTCCGGGCAAAGTTCCCGTTTTCGGTGGCCGGTACCCGGTTGAAACTCCCGAAAATGCTCCCATTTGTTTATGTGCGTTAAAAAACATAGAGCAAGGTGAAATAAAATGTTACATGTCAGTAAAAACAGAGTAACAGTGTTGTGCATGTTTGTAGCGTTAGCGTATTTCTTCTTCTTCTACTACTACTTCTTCTTCTTCTACCTCTACTTCTTCTTCTTCTTCTTCTACTTGTAATTCAATGTACCTGCCCGCGAAATATTGGACAAAAGAAACTCGGCTAGTAGTGTCAACTAAATCCAGAGTATTACAACAAAAGTGCTTTAAACGAGGTAAGTTACGAATTTATGTAAGTGTGGGATTGAATATTAAATGTGTTATGTTATGTATTATATAAACCATATTGGTACAATGAGCGACATCTAGTGACGGATTTTGGAACATTGATTTGATTTTCTCATGGCAGTTAGACTCTAGAGACAAACCAGGGGACTTTATTTTTATTTTTAATCTGTGTCTGTCCATTTGGTGTAGTATTGTATCCAATATTACATTTTGTCTATATATTAGTCACTTTCTTATGAAATGCCAGGTTTTAGGCCTTGGTTTGAACATTCAATCCTGAAAATAAAAAATCAACCAGATTCATTTTTCTTTAATCCTGATATAGAGTAGATAGTAAGTAAGTAAGTACATCTGTATAGGAAGAAGGGTTAAGGGATAGAGGAGAAAAGGTTATGGTATAATTACAGAGCCTGTCAATTTATAAATTCAAATCAATGTTAGTCTGTTAACCAAAGTGCAGCCATCTAATAATGTACTATCTATTATTAAAGATCAGAGGAAAAGAACAGAATGAGAGGGGTAAATCCGGAATAAAAATAAAGAAGCAAAGAGATTGTAGAGCAGTGAGAAGGAAAAAAGGTTGGTGTGTCAATTAACTACATTGCCAGTATTTTTTGTATTTGTGAAAAAAAATCGCCCCCTCTGATTTTTTAACAGCCCCCTCAGTCATTTCATCCTGGAGCCGGGCCTGAGAGTAACTAGAGTCATTTTGTCCAAACGCATAGTTCACGTCACGTCCGGTAAAATAAGTCATGTGACTCGTCAAAATGGCGCCGCCCACAGGGTTGATGTTATTTCGGTAATTAATCAGCTTAAAATCACTGATAACGTCATCAGATTAAAAAAAAAAATAAAGACTGGCAGAGACTGGTCTGTTTTATCGTATGATAATTATTTAAAAATGCGTGTCATGAGCATTGCCTCCCTTTAAGTAACAAATCAAAGTTGAAATACGCTTCTGTCGTTTTCAAAAATCCATCTTGAACTTAATTTCCTCAAGATTTCTCTTGAAAGTCCACATTTTTGCATAAGCAGTGGTGGAATTTTGAGGTACTTGAGAATTTTCTTTTCGTTGCACTTTATACTCCACTACAAATCAAAAGGAAATATTGTACTTTGTGCTTCGCTATCTTATATAGAGTTTATAAAGTATAAGGTTCTGTTTTTTAATTGACCAAAAAATGTAAATATTGTTAGAAATCCTTGAGCAATTACGTTTTTGTTTGTTAATATTGGATTTTTTACTACAGGGTACTTTTTACGTGTAATACACAAACAGCATTTAGCTAATTATAGTTTTACTTAAGTAACATTTTCATTACTAGACTTTCACTTGTAATAGAGTATTCTTACAGTGTGGATTCTTCTTCGACCTGCTTTGTTTAGTTTAACTGATGTACAGTATTTGTTAAAATCATGTAAACTGTAGATTAATCATGGCATGTATCAGACAACAGAACAAAAATAAATGTGTGGTTTAAAAGTGTCTACTGTTTCATGTTTTGTAGTAGCCTTAGTATAAAACAGTTTTATTGAATAAGAATTGCATTTGATGATACTTAATAATTATATTTAGTATTACCTACATATTTATTAAATAAAAGATAAAAATAGCAAGTAAAAACAACCTGAAAAGCCAAATAGTTTTTACTGGAGATTTGTAATAAGATGCAAATGTAATCTTAAGTAAAATCTACTATATAATAGTAAATAAAATGTACTTACAAAAATCGAGTGTGACAGTAAAGTTTACTTAAGTGCCTTTAGTAACAAACACTTCTTAACTGTAAGTAGATGCTACTTGAAATATACGTTGTTAAATTTACTTAGGTTTTCTGAGTGCGTTTTCTTACCTTGAATATCCTAAGTAAATCTTACTCCCTGTTTTTTCAGTGCATGGCTGCCATAGGGCGAACTAATTCAGCAGCTTCTAAATACTTACATTTAGTTCAAACTTCCTAAAGGATTTGCATCTCTTTCTGTCTGTCTTTCAGGGCTGGCTGGATTCGCTAGATTATGTGCTGGAGACCAGTATGAGGTTAGTCTGTCTGTCTGGCTGTCTAATTATAAGTGACCATGATCACATGCAATATTGCCAAAGTACTGTATGCTGAAAACATTATACGATACAGTGAAATATATTTTTACGGAAAAAAGGACAAAGAGGAAAACAGAGTGCGTGCGTATGATTCATTTTGAGAATATAAAATGTAATATAGTTTTAATATTGGGAACACACTATTTTTAAAATACATGTCTTCATGTCCCTGCCTGGTTGTCTGGCCTCGCTGTGTGTAACCTGTGGACGCTTTGATTTTATTTTTGTAAAATGTAAATGTTGTCGTTTTGTCAGTTTGAGGGAGTATCTCTCTCTTTGTGTTATCTACCACCTAATGTATGTACATTCATAGTGAATGCTCAATGAAAATATGAAATCAATCAATTAAAACATCCTCAAAAGTAAAAACATTCTGAAGACTGTGAGCACAAAGTATACACATGGCTCATGTGCCAAGCTGAAGTAAGACGTGTGTGTGTGTGTGTGTGTGTGTGTGTGTGTGTGTGTGTGTGTGTGTGTGTGTGTGTGTGTGTGTGTGTTAGGGATGCTCCGATCGGGTATTTTGGGCAGATCGCCGGAATCAGTATCGGCCGATACCGATCGCCGATCCGATCGGGTGGGTGGGGGCCATGGGGATCTTCCAAGTGATGTTTAAAACTCAGTTAATGGGGCTCATTTTTATATTGCTTCAGTTTATAATCGTAACGGATCGAAAAGTTCAGATACATTTATCAATACATGATGCGCTTCCACAAACAACAACCTACATAATGATTACATTCAAATGAAGTACATTATTCAAGTTTACATTAACTTTGGATAATAAGACGGGAGAAATGAGAAATTTCCGTCTCATGCAGCTCACTGATCCAGTAATGAGTGACCCGACAGTGAAGAATAAACATATTTATAACTAGTTTAGCTAGTTCCAGAGGTAGATAAAAATAGTTAAGTGTGTTAGGTCTAGGGATGGGTATTGTCAGGATTTTTTCGATACCGATACTGCTTATCGATACCGGTATTTTTTGATACTTTTCAATAATTTGGTGCTCAAAATTATAGACATGATTACAAGATGTGAAGATTAAACAACAGTCATTTTATTGTAATTTATTTTTATTTATTATTTAATGTAACTTTTTCAATGTCATACCAAGCAGGTATGAGTGTGTTCGACAGTGTGTCTCTGGAAGGGGGGCGGTAATTAGGGGCAGTTCATAAATCCATGTAAACATGACCATTATTCAGTTAAAACGAGACGCTGCGTGCGCACCTCCTAAACCGGAAGCTCCGGTCGGCTAACCATTATAATCCGTTTATTGCGTTTATTATTTATAATTGTAATGTTGGATTATCAGTAATCATTTTAAAGTAACACAGAGACATTGGATTAACCGTTTGTTTGCCCTTGAAACGGACTTTTGATCACAAAACAGCAAAGGTAAGACTTATCATCATGGCTACGTAAAGTGAAGTTACTGAAGCGACGTCTTGAAAGCAAAATCTTTACTTGTTTTTTGTTAGATGCCTGAAATAGGATCTGTGGTTAAAACAAGCATATGAGATTTTCACATTTAATTATAGGACATAAAATATGTAAGTAAATACCCTGTTCATTAATGTCAGAAGTTTCTAAGGGTCTCAAAAACAACGGTTATTAACAAGGGTCTAAATGAGACGACTAAAAGTCCTCACACCAAAAACAAGTCTTGTTTGTTTGTAGCCTTTATTTATCCAGGTAAAAGATCCTATTGAGATCAACGATCTCTTTTACAAGGGAGACCTGCCGCACATTGGTTACACATGTAACAGAAAACAAAAAGGACACATACAACATAATGACAGGGGTACAATTTACAAACTTATTCACAAAGACAGGTACCAGGAGTATCAAATATCATTTCATCAAGCTGTGCTTTAAAATGATGCAGGAGAACCAAAATGCTCATTTTCAAAATGTTGTGCAGACTGTTCCAAGCTAGAGGAGCTGCGCATATAAAAAGTTTAGTGCCTAAAAAAGTCCTAGCACTTGGTACATGTAATAAAAACACATCCTGGGATCTTAGGCAATAGCTACCTGCTACTCTCTGTGATATCAGATGAGCAGATGTATGGTGGTAGTTTACCCAGCATGGTTTTGTATATGAACAATGTACCAATGACTGAGTCTCCGAACAGTAAGTGATGGCAGACTTGCCCTGGCATACAGGGTACAGTGATGATTAAGTGCTTTACAGTTTGTAACAAATCTCAGCGCACTGTGATAGGCGGCATCTAACTTGATCAGGTAATGGGCAGGTGCATTCATATAAAGCAGATCACCATAGTCCAGCACAGGTAAAAAGGTCACAGAGACTAGCATTTTCCTGGCCTCAAGCGAGAAACAGGACTTGTTTCTGAAAAAGAAACCTAGCTTCACCCTTAGCTTTCTAAGCAGATTACTGACCTGATGTTTAAAAGAGAGACAATCATCAAGCCAGATACCAATGTATTTATAACAGGTAACCACTTCAAGTACTTTTCCTTGCATAGTAACAATATCCAAAGTGGTCTCCGGTGTCTTTTTGGCTTTTGAAAATAGCATTACCTTAGTTTTATCCACATTTAAAAGAAGCTTTAGTTCAGAGAGCTGCGTCTGAATAATGTTAAAAACAGCCTGTAATTTAACAACAGCCTCCTTAATGGAGGGACCTGCACAATACATCACGGTATCATCCACATAAAAATGTAAAGTTGCTTCATCCACATGTTGACCTAAACCAGGGGTGCCCAATACGTCGATCGCGATCGACCGGTCGATCGCAAAGGTTGTGTGGGTAGATCGCATGGCATTGAAAACAAAATAAGGAAGAAAAAAAAAAAAAAAAAATTTAATTTTTTTTTTTAAAGTCAGCCTATCATCCATCCTTACTATGGCATTTGCCACTTGATTGAAGTACAGGTAAGCCAGTCTGAGTTGTATTGTGCCATACGGGTTCATGCAGTTATGAGGGGGCCTCACCTCCTCATCTGAAGCACAAATGCAGCGCACTACTATGCGCTTATGCGGCGCAATTAGTGTAAGCGCGCCACAGTTTATCCGCCGTATAGTCCACTAGCACCCCCCCCTGACCTAAACTGTTGATATAGATGGAGAATAAAAGTGGACCTAAAACAGAACCTTGGGGAACACCATTTGTAATGTTTAACCACTCAGAAGTGAGCCCATCAAAATGAACACATTGGGACCTTTCAGAGAGGTAGTTCACAAACCACCCACTGCATGGCTGGATATACCAATACTGAGTAGCCTCTGCTTCAAGATGCGATGATCGACTGTATCAAACGCTTTGGACAGGTCAATGAACAGAGCTGCACAACTCTGCTTTTTGTCTAAGATACCCGCAATATCATTCACCACTTTCATTGTTGCAGTGATGGTGCTATGTTGCTTTCTGAAACCTGACTGATGTTTAGACAGGATGTCATTGTTACTTAAAAACACCTTTACCTGCTCACTCACTAGGCTTTCAAGAACCTTGGCCAGAACTGACAATTTAGAGATGGGCCTATAATTATTTAATAAAGTAGCCTCCCCACCTTTTAGTAGAGGAAGGACATAAGCTGACTTCCATATTTTTGGAATTGTGTTCGTGCTGAGGGAGAGGTTAAAAAGAGTAGTGAGAGGTGGTGCAATCAAATCTGCAGCTATCTTTAAAAAGAAACGTTCTAAGTTGTCCGGACCAGCCGTTTTCTTAGGATCTAACTTGGTTAAGGCTTCACGAATGACTTCAATAGAAAGAGGAGTCTGCTTTTCGGGAACCAGTTTGACTTGGCTTAGTTATAGATATGTTAATTGGCTTAAGAAAGGGTGGATCCAACTCCATATTGATATCAGGACAAAAAAAGTCTACTCGTCGTCTATCGGATACTGAAAATCCACCTGTTTCCACTGCATGTTGACCAATAAACACAACAACAAATAGTACTTAAGCGCTAAAAACGATTGGATGAAGCTACGTACCTGCATGTTTCATTCTGTTCTGAGTTTGTATCTTCATTTATTGCACTTATTGTAGATCACTTTGGATAAAAGTGTTAGCTCGATTCAATGTAATGTTATAAGGCGGTTTCGGAGGTGCTATTGACTTTTTTTTGTATTGGGATGTGTACTATTTATCCTCACTTTCTGTTGCAATCATTTTCTGTACCAAAAAGGAACTGTGAATTTGGAACTTCGAATCAAGAACTGCTGCATTCTGAGTTCATCCTCTCACTGAATCACTAGCTGTGGGGTTGAACAAGTATGCTAGCAATGTACCTTCAAGCAGAGTACAACGATGACAAGACGCATGGATATGTCAGCTTGTCTATATATATATATATATATATATATATAAACACCTGAACATGTAATATGCACTAAGCATGTCTAACTATAAGCAGACAAAAGGTTGAACATGAGCACAGCAATCCATGATTTTACATTTTGCTTCATGGAACAATACAATAAATGTTGAATGAAATCATATGAGTGAGAACAATGTCTGCCCTCTGCTCTGGATCTGTTTCATGCAGCTAGTTAGCTCAGACCTGATTATTAGCTGAATTATGGCTGAGAGCTCTGCATGGCACAATGGACTTACTGTTCACTTGGCTCTGGGAAAGCAACACAGAGCGCATGTATGTGGTATCACAGGAAAATTCCCACAGTCAGCCTGAGACAGATTTTGTCACCTATTACAGCAACATTTGAAGTGCAATATTGGGCATCACAGTAAAGGCAGAGAAATACAACACTATGCGCTGAATTTCAAAGCTATGCCAAGAATGCTGTCACAGTCACATGACTTCACATCACCACCACTAAGCTAAAGGAGGCTAATGTTTGGCGTGGTGAGCTTTATGGCGCGTTTCCACTACAGCGCGGAGCCCGGCCTCGCTCGGCCTCGCTCGGCCTCGTTAGGCCTTGTTAGGACCAGCTCACTTGATGGCGCGTTTCCATTACAGTTTAGGAACTGGGGCAGTAACTATAGTAACGCAGTGTAGGCGGAGCAATCGGCTTTTTGTCGGGCGGAGTCACGCTGCTTAAAACTGCCGTGACGACTTATTTGTTAGAAGTGAGCTTTAGAACAGATAGGGACACAACGCTTTCAAGCAAATAAGAAAAAACGTACCATGCAGAGACTCCAGTAACGCCGTTGCAGAGTCCAGGCCTCCATCCCTCCCAACGCTAGCCGGTCTATGGCCGTAAATGGTGTCCATTAGCTCAAACCACTTCCAGTTTTTCCTACTGGCACCACTCGTGTTGTTATTATCTTTGACCAAGCGATATTCACTCTTCATCTTTTTGAGTTTTTCCCTACACTGCACGACAGTCCTCGAGTAGCCGCTTGTGGACATCTGTGTAGAGACCTCCTGAAATACTTTAATATTGCGAGTTGTCCCGTCGAGCTCCCGCTGGATCTTATCATCTGCAATGTAATGTAGGAACGTCGTCACTTCCTCGACCAACCACGGCATGCTTTTCTTTTCCATTTTAGCTCCTCTGTTGACAAAAATGCTGTTTATAAAAATGCTGCAAGCTTCGCTATATATATATGCGACGCTAGGGATTATCTCGCGCGCCGATTGTGACGATTCTCTCTGACCAATCAGCAGTCGAGAGTGTTGACGTCACAACTCAGCCTGGCTGTTCCTGGCCCTAGAACCACGATTTTATGAGGCCAGAAAAACTGTGAATTAGGACCCGCCGGCCGGTACTAGACCAAGTGGAAACGCAACCAAAGTCGGGCCGCTGACGTCACAGCCCTCTTAAACCGGGCTCCGCGCTGTAGTGGAAACGCGCCATAAGTAGCCTCATTTAGCCACTTGTTAGCATCCGCTGTTTTTATGACAATCAGAAGCTTCAGACATTCACCAGTGAGGTGTTTACTGACATACTTTATTTTAAAAAATATAACATGAAAAACTCTTAAGATTGTGTTAACTGCAGACCTTATTTCAGGCATTTAACCAAATACACGCTCAAGAAACCATTGACTTCAAGACAGGTAACCGGAAGTGCTAAAATGCTAACTTATCCTGCACCACTTTATTACCACAAATCACTTTGGGCTATTGCATCTTGTAACGGCAATTCATCACAAACTCTTGAAATCAATGAAACAACTTTTCGTTTACATTTATTTGAAAAGGAAATAAGCGGCATCATCAAGTTAAACAGGCCACCAGTGACTGTAGTTGTGACTTAATGAGTCTGTGAATTGACTGCATTTAAACTGCACATAGAACACCCCAAAGGCAACTCTAAAGTGTAAGATATGTAACAAATAGCCCTAACTAGTCCTGCCAGGTCAGACTTCAGGTTTCATTCTTTACAGTAGCCTCAAGGATGGACAAATACTTGAAATACTGTTGATCATTTGATGTACATTTTTTGAGGTTAAATACATTCTTGTTTATTGTCAGAAATTAATGTTGACTTGTGTCTTATTACTTGTTTTAGACTAAATTAACTTGAGGATGAAGGACATACAACGTGTTTTGAGTCGGCCTTAACAATAGTACAAGTTTGCTTCAGACAGGGACATATTGGTAAGAAGACAGACCACTTTTTTAATCTGAAAAAATGAATTAATTTTCATATTGATTTCAATGATAGATGTTTGGTTTGTTGTTGCTACTAAGAATGCAGGGCTATTGTGAGTGAAGAAGAAGCCTTGGACTTATCCTTTTTTTAAAGTTGTAAAAGCAATCTAACATTGGGATTTATTAAAAAATGTATAATCAATATAAGCTACAATAATAAACGTTAAAAACTAAAAATGACATAATTCACAAACAAACACACACAATCTGTCATGTAAAGCTTTACCCACTTTCCAGTTTAGAGCAAGCACTCTCTCATAAACAAAAGGGCACAAACACACTTTTACAATTCCAATTTGACATATACGCCAATCATGAGACAAATTTAGGTGATACATTACGATAACTTGAGGTATTTTCAGCATACAGAATTGTAACCTGTTTGTATGCAAACGTGCATGTATGGGCGATCCAAACACTCACTGTTATTGCCTGTTTGGTTGTAAAAACGTTGCTGAATGTCCTTCACCAAGCAAACTGACCAGGTGACATTTTATGGACAGCTCTACACTGTGGCTACAGCTCTCAAGTGGTGCAGAATGAAGAGATTTGTGAACGGGGTTTGGCACGGTTCTGCCTCCATACACAGCACAGCAGAGCCCGGGACGGACTGCAGCGGCACAAACACTGAAGATGTCCCGGGCTAACGTAAGAGCTAAGCCCCCCAACCAGGAATAGGAGGTAAACTCCGACTGACCCAGAGCAGATAAACATTGTGGCGTAATAGCTAGTTATGAGCACGTAAACATTTAAATCAAGGTAACTTACATGTTTGCTGCGGTGTTCTGGCTCCTCTCCTCACACACAAATCATTCTTTATCTGGAGAAGAAGAAGAGCTGCTGAGTGTTGTTCCGAGCACAGCCTCTCTCTCAGTCCATCATATTAACAGCGTCCTGTCAGGTAAAAACATCCACTATCACCGCTCAGTGAGCAGCTTTCTTCCATGCAGCCAGCAGTGCAGCGTTCACTTAATCAGCATCAAGCTCTCCGCAAGTAATGTCAACACTTCCGGTCGACACTTTCAAAATAAAAGATCGCTTGGTCGACTACCCACTATACATCCGGTCATCACTAACTGCTCACATGGAGTTCACTGTAGGTGATTTCATTGATTGATATATTGATAAAGTGACTGATTTTCAATTTGTTGAGAACATTTATTTATAAATCACATTTCGTTTTAAAATGTGGAACAAATAAAGAAATTCTGATTCTTAAAGATGTTGCCTATCCTGCATTTTGACCTGAGCTTGAGGCTCGGTTTTACAATCTTTCAAAATCTAGTTTAAACGACTTCATTATGTCATACGTATTTGATTAAAGCTTTAAGAGCTGTGTTTAGAAATATATTTTTTGTTTTTAATATAAGTGCGTAGATAAATATAAAAGCCTAAACAATGTTAATATATAATAAATGTGCATTGTCATCAACTAAAAATAAATAATCTCCCTGGCTAACTTTTGATAAAATGACCAAAAATCATGCATGTGCTGATCAGAAACATTTCAATAATTTTAACCCAATTTAGTTTTTTTTCGAATCTTCGTAATAATCTTCTACTCTGACCTCTAACTGACCCCCCCATTACATTCCCTAACAGTGTTTATGTTGGAAACTATACAAAATATTCTGACCCCTTATGTCTCACCACTTTCCACAACAAAGTGATGTCCTTGCATGCCATCACATAGCATGGATGTTAAAAAAAGAGTTATGTCGCCATCTGCTGGATATTTAAGATTAGCAATTAGCCTATAGCAAGTCAATAGGGACCTGGCAGATAGATCCAACAGATACATAAAACAATCTGTTAACTTTAAACTAAACATTTCATATCAAATGGTATAAGTACAATCAATTGAGAACTCCATGAGCAAACTCACAGTGGTTCCTTTGTTCTGCCTGCAGTCTCTGTAGGGAAAGAAGTTGAGTCACAGGCCTGAAGGGCGGAGTTTTATATGTTTGGGGAGTCATCTTCACTTGATTGACATTCTATTGATAGGTAGAGAGGAGATCTACACCTATTTTCACCACCTGATGTATAATACTATGCAAACATACCAACTTCTATTCAGGGTTCATTTCAGTCACTTTGCATCTGCTTCAAAAGTCCAGTTAAGATAAGATAAGATAAGATGGACCTTTATTAATCCCCGTGGGGAAATTCAGTGGTTTAAACAGTAACAGGGTAAGAATGAAAAACAGGACAGCACAGATTCACAGATTAATACAATTAAAGATCAAATCAAAGATAACAATAAAAATGATAAAAAAAAACTATGAAATAAGAGATTAATTAAAATGAACATATATACATGTTGGGTCATATATATTAGATATATTTATATGAATGTGTGGAAACAGTGTGTAATTTATGTCCAGTAATTGTGTCACATTGTTGACCCCTTGTTGTGCAGCCTGATGGCTACAGGCACAAAGGACTGTCCGCGGCGCTTGGTGCTGTGCCGAGGAGGGATGAGTCTGAGGATGAAGGTGCTCCTCATCTTCACTAGCTCTGCATGGAGGGGATGGGAGGGGTTCTCTAGATACTGTCCAGCTTCTTCCTCGTCCTCCCCTCTGCCACCTCCTCCAGATTGTCCAGTTGTACTCCAACTACAGAGCTAGCCTTCCTCACGAGCTTGTTCAGGCTGTCAGCATCCCTTGTGTAGGTGTTTCCCCCCCAGCACACCACGGCAAAGAAGAGCACACTACAGACTGGTAAAACATCTGCATCATCCTCGTGCACACGTTGAAGGACCTGAGCCTCCTCAGGAAGAACTGCTTGCTCTGTCCCTTCCTGAAGAGAGCATCAGTGTTGTCTGACCAGTCCAGTTTATTGTTCAAGTGCACTCTCAGGAACTTGTAGCTGTTCACCACCTCCACATCCTCCCCCCTGATGGTGATGGGGGTCAGAGGCCTCTTCCTGCTCCTTAGTCTTGCTGATGTTGAGCTGGAGGTGATTGTTGTCACACCAGCATACGAAGTTCTCCACCGGGGCCCTGTACTCCTCCTAGTTGTCATCTGTGCAGCTGACAATGGAGGAGTCGTCAGAGAACTTCTGTAGGTGGCATGAGCCGGAGTTGAAGCGGAAGTCGGAGGTGTAGAGGGTGAACAGGAATGGTGACAGCACAGTTCCTTGGGGGGCTCCAGTGTTGCTCACCAGCACGTCAGACACGCTGCCCTGCAGTCTGACATACTGAGGTCTGTTGGTGAGGTAGTCTGTGATCCAAGCCACCAGGCTGTGATCCACCTGCATCACTGACAGCTTCTCAGCGAGCAGGTGTGGCTGGATCGTGTTGAAGGCGCTGGAGAAGTCGAAGAATAGGATTATTAGTGAGGCTTCTCCAGCTGCGTGTACACAGCAAAAATGCCAGTGTTAAATTAACACTGAGAGTGTTGAATTTAACACCAGAAAAGTGTGTATATGCGTCCACTCTTGTCAGTGTAAAATTAACACTTTCGAAAGTGTTAATATTTTAACACTCACCTGTAGTTAATGCAACACTGTAACGAGTTGAAAATCAACACTGGCCAACACGCACTAGTGTTAATATTACTCTACACTAGTGTCAGTGTTAAAGAATCAACACTACCAGACTACACTGGATCTCAATTTAGTAACACTATTGGGTGTTACAAAAATGAACAAAGAGTGTAGAATGTTGTGAAGATCCAATCTCTCCCAGCCAAAACCCCATAACCCACTTTACAAAAAATACAAGACAACACATTTAACAAAATAGTTTGTATTACAAGGCAAGTACACCACAATTCATTACATTCATAAACCTACATCAGTTCAGCTAGGAGTGACACAAAATTACAGTATGGGACAAGAAACATTTGGTCATCAGTGTCATTTGAAAATTGCCTATCATATTATATGGTCTGTAGTATGGCAGGTCATCTACACAGATCAGTCTGAATACATCGCTTTTCTCCTCGATACTAAATGCATTAAGTGATCATCAAAATATGTCGTTGAGACTTTACAAGTTAGAAGATAAGCATTGTCCTCTTTAACAATCACACTGACAATCCTGTTGAACAAAGGCATCTCATTTTCCACACCAGAACATACATACATCCCAGGCTGGACTCTGTGCCATAGCTGTTGACCCAGGAAGTTGTGGGAACAATACAAGACATATCAAAAGTTTCATTCAGCACCTCACTGCCCTCCAAACTGCTGACCAAGACTTCAGTAATGGGGCCAAATTGTAATCTTTTAAAATAAAAGTTCTCAAAATGAAAAGCCAAATTGATTCTGATGTCTCTTTGCCAGTGTTTTTGTGATATTTTTTAAGTTCTTTACAGATGTTTTGAAAAATGTGTGCTTGCCTTCAAACCTCATGCACCACATGTGTATTAGTGGCCCAATCTTCCTAATACAGCTTGGGTAATGTATCATTAGGTGGTGCTTGGGAATCAAATTTCGTTCTGGAAACAGAGATTTAAAAAGCGTATCAAAAATAAGATGTTTCAGATAGCAGGTCATACCATGGGTTACAATTGGTGAAAAGACAATGTTCACAATCTGTACTAAGAGGAGCAGCAAGTTCCAGCAGCTATCATTTCTGCAAACTAAATCTCCAAACATCAATGGGCAGGCATGTGCACACATCAGGACGTGCACAGGTACGGGCTAATGTTGCCGGGCATCGGCCCTTTTTCCCTCTTTGGCTGACCTGCCCTTCTGGAGAGAGCGAAAGTCTTTTTTTTCTGTTGTGGCCGAATCAACATGATAAGCCCACAATTAGTATTGTAGCGTCTCGCTGCAATAAAACACACCTTGTCAGCGCTCAGCGCTGTCATCTGCCACCAGTCACGTGACTTTGTTTACAATCTGACAGCTGGAAGCAAAGGAAAGCCCTCCGGCGGCCGACCTCATATGGCTATGGTGACTGCCTGCCCTGGCTTTGGTGGCCAATCCCCGGCTCAATCTGTCCCCGGAAATGTCCCCGTTTTTAAATATGCTTTATAAACACATAGCAAGGTGAAATAAAATTGTAACAAAGTTGATGTTTCAATGGCGTGGTGCTTGTTCGCAGCAATACAATTATTGTAGCCTAGCGTTAGCATTTAGCGTTAGCAGCCTCATTCTTCTTCTACTACTTATTTTTCTTCTTCTTCTTCTTCTTCTTCTTCTTCTTCTTCTTCTTCTTCTTCTTCTTCTTCTTCTTCTTCTTCTTCTTCTTCTTCTTCTTATATACAATTGCCCGCGAAATTTTGAATGGATAGTATGACCACAAAAGTGTTTTAAACCAGGTACGTTTTTATTATTTATGTTCTATATCGCTATGTGTGTGATGTGATTACATGTTTTACATATTGTATTGGTGCCGGTGCGTTAAAGACCCAGGGACGTGCACAGACATTTGGAGGGGCTATATATTTTATTATCAGTATGTCTGCACAGCAGTTACAATGGTCAAACACTACATTGAAACAGAATTGTCCCCATTTTTTCTTTAATAGTTATAACATTACATATTTTAATGAGATATGGGCCGCAAAACTAAAAATGTCCCTTGTTTTCATTTTAAAAATCAAGTCACTGAATGCAAGTAGTCACCTTAGCTTATTTTGTTATGAGATGATGATGTGAATTACTGTTCAAATTAGTTAATGTAATAATCATTTGGTTATTTTATGCATAGCCTAATGTTACATTTCTGTGCTTAAGAATGCCTTCAAGACAGAGGAGACTGAAGCAGAGAGAGAGAGATCTGAAGGAGGCAGCTAAAAGGACTGCAACTTTGCAGAGCTGGATAAAAGGCACCAGCAGGGCAGCTGCAGGTGAAGCACTGTGATTATTTCAAGCAACTACATAAGTTGGAGTACACTAACTAATTAAAACAAATATTTAAATCAGTGATAAATGCAAAGCCTCTATCTGTGCTGAGTGAAGTTAATATTTCTCTGTTGGGGGCTAACTCCAAGCCTCCAGTTCAGAGTGCATTTGAGAGCTTGGTGATCTTGTAAAATACTACTAATAGCTGTAGTATAATATGGATAAGATGGCCAGATAACTGGTTCACAAAGGCTTTACAACAGGTTGTAAATATTCTATACAAGTAGGCAACATATTTATTTTCACATGAATGACTAAATATAACCTTCTCCAATCAAAATGTAACTGACTGCACTAGTATTCAGTTGTCTTTCTATGTTTTTATAGCAGTAAAGAATGAAGTGTATATGTTACTTAATTCTGTTTCTAATAATTCTGTTTAAGAATACGAATATATGTAAAATGTTTCTTTTAGAGACAGCTCCATCTTTGAACTCCTTTATAGTGTGAAAAGGATATATCACAACAGTAATAATGCTTTCATTATTTGAACACTTAGCAACAATGTCTTATAAAGAGCTCTAAAACATTCTCTTAATTGTATTTGATAGATGGTGACCCTGAGACAAAACAAAATGATGCCCAGAACAGTTCAGACTCAGAGAATGAAGAAAGGATAGAGACATAATCTGAAAATGAGGAGAAAGAGACAGGAATTGAGAATGAAGAGTTAGGAATTTAGGACAAAGAGATAGGAAGTGAGGACAAAGAGACAGAAAGTGAGGACAAGGAGACAGGAATTGAGAATGAAGAGACAGGAATTGAGAATGAAGAGAGACAGGAACTGAGGACAAAGAGATGGAAGGGGAGGATATGGAGATTGAGAGGGAAGAGATGGAGAATGAGTTAGTAACATCAGAGTCCACAAGAGTGAAAGCACCTTCAGAATTTGTTTTTTTGCTACAGCTACCAAACCCCACCGATCCAGCTCATGTTCAGAAGAACAATATCAAGTACAATGAGGCCTTCTTCAAATTTTCCAACTCAATTGGACCCTGTCGTCCTCTGGTCCAGTTCCCAAAAAATCCAGATGGGCGGTCTTTTCAGGGCCACTGGTATGATGAAAACCCCTGGTTGGAGTATTCTCCACAGAATGATGCTATGTACTGCTTCAGCTGTCGCATGTTTCTGAATGATAAGTACAAGAGTAGATCTACATGGAAGTCTGGAGGTGTAAACAGGTAGAGGCAGGCAAAAGTACGAATGAAGGAGCACAGCTGCAGTGAATCGCACATGATTGGCATGACCAGGTGGAATAAATACAAGATAAAGCCATTGGACATGGCTTTTGCAGTAGCAGATTCACAGATGCAAGCAGCAAAAGAAAGAGAGAGGCAGAAAAACAGAGAGATCATCTTCAGGTTAATAGAGATCACATTATATCTTGCAAGACAAGGCTTGGCCTTCAGGGGTAGAGATGAAAGCTGGCTCAGTTTAAACAGAGGACATTTTCTTCATCTGGTGGATTTGCTAGCCCAATACGATATTGTCCTTAAGCTTCATCTTGATGTTATCAAGGAAAAGCAAGCCTCAAATCAAAAGCCTCAAGTGTCTCTACTTTCCAATAGAACACAGAATTACCTTATTAGAGCACTGAGCATTTATGTGAAAAGCGCCATCCAGAAGGAAGTGAAGGAAGCATCAATATTCTCTATTATGCTTGATGAGACCACTGATGTGTCGCACGTTGAGCAGGCGTCATTTGTTGTTCGATATGTGCATGACATGACCATAAAGGAGCGCTTTCTTCAGCTTTGTGACGTACAGTCAACAACTGGTGAAGCCCTTGAAAACCTGGTTATGAAGCTACTGGAGGAGAATCAGCTCAAAGTAGAGGACATCCGTGGACAGGGATATGATGGGGCAGCTAACATGAGCAGGCTACAGTCAAGAATACAGAGGCAGAATAAAAAGGCACTGTACGTACATTGCCACGCACACTGTCTGAACCTGGTCTTAGTGGAGAGTGCGAAGTCCAACATACATTTTGTGGATTTTTTCACAGTGGTTGAAAAACTTTACACCTTCATTGCAAATTCTACAAAGCGCCATGCAGCATTTGTGGAGACACAGAAAGCCATCAACCCAGGTCAGCGCCCCCTTGAGCTACAGAAGCTCTCATACCTCATTCACACCAACCGTGTTTCAGGGCCGGTTCGGAGCTGGAGCTTGAAAAGCACCGGGTTTTCCTGTTCACACCGCAGCGGAGCAGCCTCTTAGCTCCGGAATCCGGTTCGTTTCAAGCACCAAAAAATTCTCCGGCTAGAGCAAAAGCACCGCATACGTCACGCTTACGTCGAGGCGGGGGCAGGGGCAGGGGCGGGATCAACTCCTGAACAACAACAAAAAGCCCACGTTTTATCCAGTTTGTACACAACGATGGAGAAACTTAACAAGCAGCAGTGGTCCACTGAAGAGACCAGCTACCTACTGGGAATCTGGTCTTCCGAAGAGGTACAGAGGAAGCTGGAGGGGAGCACGCGGTCCAAAGCAATTCTCAACAATTGCAGAAAGAGATGGCAACCGCTGGTTTTTAACATAACCAAAACGAGTAGCGCTTCAACACAATCGGCCGTTGTTGTTGTCGGTGTGAGCTGTGAGGGGTTTCCGCGCGGTTTGGCTTTATGAAGCAGGCACGCAAACAGTTACGTCATGACGCAAACGATGACGCAATGACGCAGCACCAGTCGGCCTCTGAGCGGTGTGAAAAGAGCCGGAGCTAAACCGAAGAACCGGTTCTGAACCTGAAAAGCTCTAGCACGGAGCTTGAACCGGAGTTGCGTTGGTGTGAATGAGGTATCAGACACCCGCTGGACCTGCGGGGAAAATGCCTTGAAAACAACCCGAAAGGTCCTCCCTGCTGCCATGCAATTCCTTGGAGGTTCTGAGGAAGTGTGAGCCTAGACCTGGCAGCTGCATACACTGTTGTTGATGGTGTCCTAAGGCGAGTGCAGGAGCTGAGGACGGATGAGCAATTCACAGAGATCTTTATGAAAGCCACAACAGCAGCAGAGGCACTGGACATTGAAATTCCAGAACAAATTCCAGGCCAAGGAAGACGCCGGAAAGTCCCCGAAAAATTCAAGTACAGCTCCACCTCGGCAAACGAGGACCACCATGTCCTGACACTGGAGGAGTACTACAGGGGAAAGCTGTACTTCACCGTCCCTGGCACACATAGACATCAAAGTGGGATTGAGCCCCTGCCCTTTTTCTTCCTCCAGAGAAAGTGCCCTTTTTCTCCCCTTTTTTAAAATGTGTATAAATGAATATATATCTACTGCTGTTTGCACACAGTTTCCCTTTCCAAAAATATATTGATTGAATACAAAATATCAGGTCGGGAGATTAGACTGTGAAGTTCCGTAGCTCTCCCCCTCCCTCCCTCCCTCCCTCCACGTCTAATGCACAGCGGTGCGGACAGTCATCGGCAGTCACTTCAGACAGACAGGTAGCAGCACCTCCCACTTTACTGTCCCATGTTATGCCGGCTTTTCTTGGCTTATTTTGAAGGTGAGTGGTGATGAACAAATTACTAAACTGCCAGTGCCTCGAGTTTACAGCTAATTAGCTAAAAGACAATAACAAATATAGTTAACTAAGGTAGGCTACTAGCTAATGGATAAGTTAGCTCAAGGTTTAGCTAAGGCAATTTATCATGGGCATACAGGCTAATGTACTGTAGGCCTACTTAAGGGAGACACTTAAAGTGAATACAGTCAAATGTGTATCTAATAACGTCATCACAATCGCCACAGTGATATGCAAATTAGGCGTTAACTAGGCCTAATTAAAATGTGCTAATTTGCATGCAGTTACCAAGGCATTGCAGGTGAAAAGGATAAAACAAAAAAACACATCACCTCACAACTTCCCCAAATAGTTACTTACGTCAAGTCAGTATTTTCCCCTGAAACGTTATGTTTAAATATGCAGATCTTGGCTTTAAATCTATAGATGAATTCAGACATGGTAGTAAAACGAACACCATTTATATGTGTTTCTTGGAAGTTTTATTTCCATTAGAGTGAAAGAAAACATGGAAGCAAAATAGACCAAAAATTACAAGTACATGAAAAAACGATCTTTTTGCCTGTAATGTCCTTCAACAGTAACTTCATAATTTTGATTGTTGGCTGCTCATTTAATAACTAATAATTTACTAGTTTGTTGTCTGCTCTTGTGCGTAGTGAATACTAAAGAAGACCATTGTCTCTGTGTTAGCTGATTATTTTGTAGAATTCTGTTATTAAACAATATTATAGTATTAATAGTATAATAGTATTAAACAATTGCGTGAGTGTGAGGGTATTAAAATAAATTGGTCAGTAAGTCAGAGATGTGCAACTATATTTAACTTTTTGTTTTAAAACATTTTTTATAAATGATTATGGGAAGTGCCCTTTTTCTCACTTGAGCACCTGCCCCCCAAAATCTCTGTGCACATCCCTGCAATGGGGCATTGCGCAAAAGACACCAGGACTGAACAGCATTAAGGCCAAGATTGTTGCTATCATCATCCAGTTTTAGCCCACTTGGCCTGTTTTTCCTCTGTGTAAATCCATAATTGAAGCTTGTGATTCTCTCTGACAATGAACTTCTGGATATAAAGTTCCTTATCAGGTACTGAAACACAAGCTTCAACTCATACTGCAGTAAATCATGCATTATATCTACTGCGTAGTTGTCTGAAGTATGGAACAGCCGTAGGGAATTGAGTGGACAGGTTTTTTTAACAGGCCAAAGCAGGATTTTGTTGAATGGCAGCACAGTGTTCTGAATGAAGGGCTTTAGAACGTAAAGTTAAACCTGGATGATCTTCACTGAAAACTGATTGCATCCCTCCCTTTTCAGTTAAACAAAAACGACCACAGTACTTTGCACTAAATAATTCAACAAAACCAAAAAGGCCCTGTATAGCCAAGTTGTCACCTGTAACCTGAAACACTGAACCTTTCACAGGTGTGGTTGAAAAGGCACCTACATTCCATCAACTTCTAAAATCTTTAAATCGTCGAGAAGTGGCTTTAGAATAGCGTCAAAGCCATATTTCTTTAAGTCTTCTGAGTGAAAGAGAGATACAAGATGAATGTTCATCAACACAGAATTAAGCTTTGGAGGCAAATTTCTCAAAATAAAATAAATACAGCCAAGTTTGTGCACACCCTTTTTTGAGCCTAATGGATTAGCGGTCTCAAAATCATCATAGTAGAGCTGTATCTGCATAGCATTTGTTACAAATGTATTCACGTTGCACGCTCACGATTACGTTCTTCACAGTAATCAGTTACATTGACACTGTATTACATACATACTAGGGATGTTAAGATTCACCAATTTGCATCGGTGGACCGGCATAAACGTTCAAGATGCGAGTGCACCGGTTGAAAGAGTGCACATCGGCTACAGTTTGGGTTGAACTCGCGATGCATCGATTGTAGCGTCTTTGCATCGGTAAAAAAACGGTTCATTCAAATAATATCCTTTCATCCTGTCAGCACTCAGCAGAGACGATCTTTGATCTTTGCTTCGCACTACGGAGGCCGAGAGTCTCAGTTATCAACACACATGGAAGTCGAGGAGAAAGAGAAACACAGCGCACCGAAAAATACCTACAAATCAAACGTTTGGCAACACTTCGGATTTTTCAAGAAAGACGGTCAAATTGAAAAATCGCTCGCAAATTGTAAACGATGCCGTGCCGCTTTAAAGTACACAAGTAGTACGAGGAACTTAGCGACGCACATAAAGAGGCGACATGGGGTCTGTAGCTGAAAAGAAAAACCTGAAAGTTAGACATATGAGTTAAATCACTCAGTGAGGTGTTCTGTCAGAGAGAGTGGTGTTTAGTTTACAGCATCCTGTGACCAATAATAGTTTAAATGTCTTCCTTACAATTGTAAGCCGTTATGAAATACCTGTTTGTGAAAGGTTATTTGTATTCTTTATTGTTCATATAGAAACCAGTGCTTTCTGCTCACTGGTGAGTCAGCCTATGGATGAGTGTTAAGCACATCAGGCTGGCAGCTGTATGGGCATTGCTCTATGGTAGTTGTTATTTGCACATTGTTAATCATGGGCAATGCATCCTTAAATTGTTTAACTGTGAGGTGTTATAACATTGTACTGTAGCCCACTCTGGAGAGTTTGTTAAGGTAAAAAAGAAACAGCATGATGGGATGCGCAGTACTAGTAGAGAGAACCAAATATGTAAAGCACTTTTTTGTTAATTTATGATTTGCTGCATATAAGGAATAAAACAAAAATCCTCTGTCGTACCATATTGAAGTATCATTATTTTGCATCGTGTTGAATCGCATCGTATCGCCCCGTATCGCATAATGTTGAATCAAATCATATCGAACTGTATCGCAACAGGGGTGAATCGTATCGTATCGCATCGCCTGGTGTTTCAAATGTATCGTTAATGTATCGTATCGTTGGCAAGCATCGAGATGCGCATCGCATCGGCCTCAGTGATGGAGATGCACATCCCTAATACATACAGACTAGATACTTTTCCTTTTCTGACCACTTTCTCTATACTTTCGTCTCTCTCTTCATACCTCCGCACTTCGCCTTGGCCATCACATTTTACACACACACAGACTCCAAAACCCACAACCCCTTGCGGCTGCTGCTCTTAAAGTGACAGGCCAAGCCTGTAACACTTGGACTCGGACTCGTGAATTCTCGCGTACGATGACTTGGACTCGGACTCGTGAATTTTTCCCCCCACGATGACTCGGACTCGACTTGTACATTGACGCTCCGACTTGGACTCGGACTCGAGTGAGTTTTCTCTGGAGCCTGATGTCCTCTATCCTGGCGTGTGCACCTGCGACGCGAGTTCACGTATACTGGGCCCCGCTATTCCAGTCTAAAGATGTCTAGAGACACACCCCGCATCGTGCTGTATGCTTTCACACATTCTGCTTCTACATTGGGAAAGAGCAGGGCAAAATGCTCGTTATGTGAAAAAAGATTGAAGAGAAGGCTCCGTAACACATTACTCTAAGGATCGAGTTCAGACATATAGGCTGTCTTGAACACTATCATCAGAGTAACGTGATCTAATCAATAAATAAAGATTCCACCGATAACACGAAAGCACATGGCTACTTAACATGCAGAATGACGTCATTTTGCATGCTAAGTAGCCATGTGCTTTCTGGGGCTTAATCTTTATTGATAGAATTTAAACATTCACTATAATAATTGTAGCGTCCCCGGCTGAATGATGGTCAGACTCTCTAACCGATGGTATCTGTTTATTGATCACCCTTGCTTTTATACAATCATTACCAACGTAAGAGCTTGTGCCCTTATCAGTGTGCTAAAAACCCAATGCAACTATTTAGTATATGTTAATTTATTCGTCATCTATCCGTCATTATACGTATGTGTGTTTACACTGCTCCGTTGTCCATTGACTTCCGGTAAAAGTTCCTTCAAAATAAGAGTCCCGATCTTATTACTATCAAAATAAAAGTGCAAAATGAAAACTTTACCATAAGAAAATATTGGCATACAAATATAATCACTTCTCTAAAAGGTAACTCATTTTAAATATAGTTAGACATATTAAAGGTAATTTACAATAATAATAATAATAATAATAATATTAATATTAGTAATAAGCTTTATATTTGTATAGCACCTATTACAAGAATTGTAGCCAAACTGGCTTCACAGCAGTTCAATAGACACATTAGTATAACATGACAGGATAAAAGCAATGTAGAGGAGCAGCTACATTTCAAAACATATATCCACGAAGATTAATACATGAAGACTTGTGACTCTGACTTGACTTGGACTCTTCTTGGGTGACTCGGACTTGGACTCAGACTCGAACACAGGTAATGATGACTCTGACTCGACTTGGACACTCCTTGGGTGACTCGGACTTGGACTCGGAATCGAACACAGGTAATGATGACTCGGACTCGATTCGGACACTCCTTGGGTGACTCGGACTCGACTACGACTCTCCCTAGGTGACTCGGACTTGGACTCGGACTCGAAGAGTGGTGACTCGAGAGTGACTTGGACTCGTGAATTGGTGACTTGACTACAACACTGCCTCCTTGTAAGAATTCAGAGTAATTGTAGACATCCTCTACTTTTGGTACCCTGACCCATTTGCTCACACTCTTGTATTCGACAGGAACCAGCATGTCACCACCTTTAAAGGGAAAATGACTTATATAATCATACATATACACAGATACATATATACATACACCTATACACACAAACATATATGTATATAAATACAGACACACATATATAATACATATGTACAACCCATACTACGAAGCATACAACTTAAAAAAACAGCCTGCACATTTTTTATAGTTAGCTAAGATAATATACCTGGTTATTTAGCTACAATTATCTAAAATACACTTGGTTATAAAGTTGATTGTACTATATCAGCATGTTTAAACTCGCAACGTAGAAGAGAACCGCTGGTCTCACGTCAGGGAATGCATGACTGCTGGGATTTTTGTGCTAATCTGCTTAATTATCATGTTCAATTTAGCTGTGCGCGCTCCCTGGGAATGCCGCTGTCACACGGGTCAACCGGTATATTTTCTACTCTTTCCCCTGTTGTTTTTCCATTATTTAAACGATTTTTTTCAACTCCACGACGACACACGGTGATAGCTGTTTATAACTCTAGCTTCCAACATGTCGGACACACCCCATAATACAACGCGGCTAACTTCGGTCCGCAAGCCCCGGGACGGTGGGGGAAATAGGTGAAAATGTGACAAAGCAGCGTTATAAAGTTAATAGCTTAGAGAAATAAAGCTTACAATAGTCCACATTCCTTTCCCTCCCCCCGTCACACACACAGGAGAGCGCCGCAGTGTTCACTCGCGTTCGTCGACTCCACGAGGACACACGGGATGTTTCTCAATGTCGAGGACGCTTGCTTGGTAGCACATGTCTTCCGAGTCACTTCCTTCAGAAGCTAGGCAAGAATCCTTCCTGGCATTCGGAAAACGAAGAGTGGAACAGGCGAGCAAGTGTGCAGGTGTGCGTCATATGAGAGGCCTCGTCTTACATTTTCCGCCACAGATTTTGGGAAATTGGTCCGTGCGCAAAGCATTGTGGGGATTTTAAGACCGCGGAGTCTACACATGTGCAGCCTCGAAATTTCTCGCTACGAAGTAGAGCGCCGCAGTGTTCACTCGCGTTCGTTCTCTGCTTCAGTAGGAGGTTGCGATCGGGTGGTTGATAATTGCAAAATAATAATGCTAGTAGTTAAGCGACCGTCGACGTCGACTCATATGCCATAATCCACAACCTTACATTTTAACAAGATACCAGTTTCAAGATACCATTTATTTAACTTCTCCTTTTCGCATATTGTAAAAACAACTCACCTCTGTCCTCTCTGTCCCCTAATGCGCCTCCTGTTCGTGTCGAATGTAGGTCTACTCTCCTGTAATTCAAGTTTACTCATCAGTATAGTTGCAATGGTCAAATTCGACATAAAAACTATTTCAAATTGGATTAAAAAGTTACAGATACAAGATATACATATTAAGTAAAATAATTACAATTTACAGACATTATTCATGCTTACATCAACTGCAAAACATTAATTTTAATCGAGTGAAACCTACCGCTTCGGTTAGAAAAATGGCTGTCGACGGTCTTGGATGGCGCTCCTTTGCCGGAAATTGAGGGGTGTGGTCAATTCAACACTCGGGGTGTGAGAGTCCTGTGGAGTATATTTTTATATAACATTACAAGAGGGATTCTTATTATTACATTATATGCTTATTGTGTTCATGAGATTGCTATGACTATAAAATAAATAGACAAGATCACCAATCCCAAGGTTTGATGGATTGGATAGGAGAACAAAGGGAAAAGTCTCATAAGAAAGTTTTAGCCTGCAATAACAGAGTAGCAAGGTCAGGTGCAGACACTGGCAGAATACAAAGAGTTATTCATAAACAGGACATCGCTCCGGCCTTGAGTTGTATGGGAGCTTTGCTCCCACACAGCTAGGAAGCAGTATTATGAAGATTCCACTATATCTGCAGAAAGCTTCAGAAAAAATTAATTACGTATGATGGTGCCAGAGTAGGGAGGGACTTCCACAGGCCGGCCGAATGCTGATTGGAGGATTGTGTTGCCAAGAGACTTTTTTCTAAGTCTGCGCACCTACCAAAGAGAACCAAGTCTAAACCATGGTATCTCTTCAGCTAGTCTTGACCAATCATAAATGTATGGGCAACGCCCTGTGTAATAAAAATGTATACACGCACGAGGTTTGAGGCTCTTGTCCGGAAATAGACTGACAGATTACAGCTTTGCTGTCTGTGATTTCTATGACGTGACGGAGTCCTTGGCCAAGTGAATATATGTCTTTTGCTCTCTCATAATAAATAGTTAAACTTAGAAGTCGTCTGTCTTTCCTGGAATTTTGAACACAACAGTCCTCGCAACGACCAAAATTGACACCAACACTTTCAGGAAAAAACT
>JASDAP010000272.1:0-20252 GCA_031216635.1 Dissostichus eleginoides | reverse complement strand
ATGCCTTTCAATTCTCCTCTTTTACCTGTCCCAACATATCCTATGAATAGAGAAAGACAATATTGTAATTGAATCACACTAGGACCACAACACACTAAATATGTAATGACACATAAACAATATTATCCAGAATAAGAAGTCTACCTGGTTTGCAGTTCTTGTAAAGCTCCGAGCATCCACGGCAGGTGTCAATGGTGTACATGACTCTGAAATCCTCTTTGTATGAAGCAGAGAACCAACTCCATGTAGCAACACCTGTGTAAAACAAGCCACATTTCAATAGAGCTAGTAAAAATATGCATAGACACCACAGCTGTTGTATACTGCTGCACCTTCACTGAATCACTTACTGTCAAGCCAGCGAAAGTGGGCCCCTCTTCTGAAAGACACAGTGGACATGGGTGTCTCTGAAGGTGGTAAACACTAGAGCGAGTGTTGAGTACGCTTTGTCACCTTCCTGGAGAACCATTTCCATCAGAATGGCCGAAAGAAGACAGTTTGGCAGCTGTGAAGTATTGGACAGACTAGATCAAACATATTTAACAACACATTGACTAGACTGTTGCCAGCACAATCGAAATACCAAGATTCTTTGGGCTTCAGGTAGCAAAAATACACATTTTTAATATTAATGTTGAATATATCACACACATTTTTCTTAAGTTTTGTTATTCTTCTCCTTGAGGTAAAAAACAGCTATCAATAAAGTTAGAAAAAGCAGTGAGACATAATAGTTGGAAATTCTGCCGTGATCACAGGTAGTTTTTTAAACAAAAAAAAGTTACTGCTTAACTGAAAAGATATTACCTCCAATATGAAGCACATGTCGGACTTCTGAAACTGGACCTTTGAAGGAAAATATAAGGTGTGGGTCATGTGATTGTTTAATTACATGTGTATACAATTATCAATATTGATATGTATGCATGTGTTAAATAACGTGGATTGTTACATTTGTTTATCACAAACAGGAGTGTGCCTATGGGTGCTATTGGCCTCATGCTCACCTCATGTTCTGTCTTTCGCTTCTTTGGGACCCTGTACACTGGCTCCAGTGCCCCTTTGAGCAGCATTCTGGCCTCATTGGTCAAGTAAGAAAACCTCTGTCTGTGGCTATAAAAATCACACAATATCAGGATGAAAATGTAAATCAGTGTCAAAGAAACTGTTGTCTATAAAGTAACATTTAAAGGTATGATTTACCCTTCAATCTGGTACCGTTCCATCAGCATAATGCACCACCATTTCCGGATCTGTGCTATGTCCCGCTAAAAGAAAATGTAACAATAATAAAGTTGAAAATGAACGGCACCTCATCATTTGTCTACTCAATGTTAGCCCCCTCTTCCCCCTGAAATACTAACTAAAGTAACCTGTATATCCTATATAACCTGTTTTAATAATTATAACTTTGTCTGTGTAAAATGTATACTTATGAAACTAGACCAAGTGTTCTTATTTTCCTTTGTTTGCTGTGGTCAATTGTGTGTGCGTTGACTTAGGAATGTAGAGGATCCAGTCGGCCCCCCCGGGGTTTTAATGGCCGGATAGGAGCATGGGGGGGTTGTAGGAGAAAGGTAATAAAACTGACACCATTGAGTCTATGCAGAGATTGTTCTGAGAGAAAGATTGGGATGCGGAGTGGTACGGCCAGGTGCTGAGGATAAACGAAGATAAGGATTGGTACCTCACCCCCGTGCGACCCAGAATTGTTTATTTTATGGCTGCCATAAAAGATGACCTGGGACTGATCGGCGGCGCAGGAGATCCAAAGTTCCCACACTTATGGCTGACTCACTCTGATTCGCTGTTTAGACCTCGTCAATGGCTGACTCACTCTGATTCACTGCCTAGGGCTCGCCCAGGAGTGAGTCCACCAATGGATGAACACCTAGGGAGGAGCAACCGACACAACTCCTCCCACACAACTCTTCTCCGTTTGTGGGAATAAATATTGTGAATTCTGTACACTCGCGGCCTCTGTTCTGTCTGACTGTCTGATACGTACATCGCACGGTGGAAGAGCTGAGGCCCGAAGTACTTCGTTATATAAGTACTTCGTTATATTGTACTGTTGTTTCTACCATTAAATCAGCTTATTGTTTAATCTCATATCTCTGTCTGAGCCGTTCCTTTTTACAGCAGACCACTCATCAAACGAACAGCGCGGAGCGGGCTCGAACCTTCAGCAACTGAAGGGTGCTTCACCCCAACAATTTGGTGACCGACCGACGTGATGAGTAGGGTCTCATAGAAGGAACACCGGCAGCCAGCGGACGAACTGTCCAGGGAAGACACCTCGAATACCTCTGACAACTAAACAAGGGCCCTACGACTGAAAGGTGAGCAGATACCTGTTATTATCAAAATCTGTGATTGGCTATACTACAAAATTTTAGAGTTGTCAGCGGCATTTTCAGTGTTTTAGTCTTACGGTAGAAAGAACAGTACTACAGAATAACACTTTCCAGTCTCAAAGAGGAGCTGTAGTTGTGTTATATGTGGGGTATTTCAAGAGGAGAAACGCAACTTTCAAAATCAATTTGAAATGACCGGATCTCGCAAACTCTTGCTGTGGGGTTAATCTAGAAGACTAAACGTGACGATAAAGAGATTCTGTAGACTGGGTTTCGACTCCTTGCCAAAAGCCACATCGCCGAAAGGGGGTGTAGAAGCGCTTCTGGAAGTCTCTCCATCTGTTGAAATATACACCGCACTATAAAAGTCAACTAGACTGTACGGGGAATATATTAACTGTGTAACGAGATTGCAGTGGTTATAAATTTAAAGAAGTCCAGCTGCAATGGTCGTTCGAGATTTCAGTGGTTTTAAAATTTAAAGGAAGTCCAGCTGAAATACTCTGAGAAATAAGGTGACACACACAGTAATTCTTAGACGAATTCTGGGGTTGGGGCTCATCGACTAATGTACACAGGCAATCCTTAGACGGATCTGGGGTTACATTAGGTTTATTTATTTTGAGTGTGATTAACTGTGTAACGAGATTGCAGTGGTTATAAAATTTAAAGAAGTCCAGCTGCAATGGTCGTTCGAGATTTCAGTGGTTTTAAAATTTAAAGGAAGTCCAGCTGAAATACTCTGAGAAATAAGGTGACACACACAGTAATTCTTAGACGAATTCTGGGGTTGGGGCTCATCGACTAATGTACACAGGCAATCCTTAGACGGATCTGGGGTTACATTAGGTTTATTTATTTTGAGTGTGATTAACTGTGGTTGTATATTATAATATTTTCAACATCAATTTGAAAGGACCGTCCCTGAAAGTATTGTAGAATCTTATTTGTATCTGATAGCATATACGTGACGATCAAAGGTTATTGTAGACTGGGTTTCGACTCCATGCCTTGGGCCGCATCCTCCTTAAGGAGAGGCGCTCTTTTGCAGTCTCCGTAACTGGTTGAAATACACCTCGCAACGAAAACTATCAGACTGTATACCTGTGGGAATAAAACTACAATAATTAGTAAATTATAGTACGCAGAGATATCTGGTGTTTTTTATAAAAAACTAAAACCTTTAGGAGAAGCAGATACGAACGAAGTCAAAATGGAAGGAGAATTTGAACGTGAAGAGAGAGAATTAGGAGTCCCTGTTCCGGGGAGTTTAAGGGAACAGTGGGGACAAGCAGAGAGATTGATACTTAGCGGACTTAAGCCCGGAGATCATAAAAAGGCGAGCAGCGATCTCCGTTTCTTACACGATCAGATGATCGCAGAGAATAGAGTAGAGGGTGACGAGGCAATAAGTCTCCTAGCCACAGCACTCAATACATACGAGCGACAGTTGGTTCAGAAATTAGAAACTCTCAACAAGCAGAAGGCAGGTTTTATCAGGGCTTCTAAACTTAACAAAGAAAGGGAGCTAGTTGACAAGCTAAGGAGAATAGGCCATAACGCAGCCTTAGTTATGAATGGAGTGGCAGTAACCTGCTCTCTGAGCAAAACTCCCGCCAAAAATCTGCCCGCCATAGCAGCCCCACCCAGTCCTGCACCAGCCCCTCCCACAGAAGTGATAGAGCCAGTCAGGAGGAGAAGCCATATGGTGGGCCCCTCCCAGACATCCCAGAGGGCGGTCCCCTCCTCTATCCAGATTTATACAACCCCTTTAAGACCCGACCCCCTCCCTATACGCTTCCCTCCACCTCTAACCCCCCCTCACCCAGTTCCCCTCATGACATTAAAGGAACACCTGTATCAACACATACACCTACAGATGAAGAAATACTTGACTTTGTTGCAAAACGCGTCAAATTTTTTAGGACAAAAAAAAAAAAAGGATGAAACCTCTGCCTCTGACAGAGAAGACACGGCAAGTCAAGACGGCACAGGGGACTCCACCTTCCTCTGAAACAGGTTGATATAGCCGGTGTCGGACTTTGTTTATGAACACATTAACTGAGGGACAGGTTTCTCCCCATTTGAGCTGACCCACGGCCATCAGTTTCCGGGTCCTGGAGCATTAGCAGTAGGGAAAGAAGTAGAGGAAATTAGCTCAAAACCATATTACCAGCAACTTAAGGGCTTGGTATGAGATTTCTCCACCCAGGTGGCTGACGCCAAAGGGGGACCGGAGAAGCACGAGGCTAACACCGCAGAATTCATCTGGCTGAAGGTCATCCGTCCGAAGTGGCTCAACCCAAGGTTCACCGGCCCGCACAGAGTGACTCAGAGGACATCACATGCAGTTCGCCTCGAAGGAAAGGGGGAAACGTGGTATCATTGGAGCCAGTGCGCCGTTGGAAAACCTCCAGCAAGGACGTTAGACGACATCAGAACTGACATCGCTGCAGCAGGACGAGAGACGACACTCTGACGACGACAGCCCAGCAGAAGCAACGACCCATACAACAGATGACAAGGACAAAGACACAGAGGTAACAACAGGCGATCTTGGAAAGGAGATTACGGCCGGCGAGGAGGCGGACACGAGTCTACTCTGAAACACACGACTCCATATAGGACCCGACTTTTTTACTCCCACCTTTAGGGGCACTTTCCAATAAGTAGCAGCATTTTTATGCCCACCTATAGGGCCTCTTTCTAATAAGAGTAGTAGGTTATATATAACGAGAGGTTATCCCTATAGTTAAAGGGCAGTGAAAGTCTCCCCACTCACCAGACCTTCTATTTAACAGGTTTTACTGAACCTTATATTAACAGGTTCTGGGAGCACAGTATTTACCATTACAGGGTACTATTTTACACCCTAGTTTTAAAAATCTCCTTAGGAGATTTTAGCATTGTGTTCAACCTAATTACAATAACACGGACCACTGATTAAAGGTACTCAACAATGACAGACTGTGGATTACACTTCCTTATTGTTTGTTGGTGTACTCTGCTAGTGGGAATCGTGGTTTTACTTGGGACACTGTTTGTATCTTGAACACCATTCTTAGTTATATGGCCCATTAGCGAATTGCCTTATTATTTGATTGGGTGTTAATTCCTTGTGTCCTAGTAAATCTCCTATTATTAATAACAGAAATAATGTGTGTTCACCCTTGCCTTTATTTTTGTTTTAATGATTCCATTGACCACCCAGACTCCATTCCCCCGCCAGAGGAGTCCGTAACTAGGGTCAAACGGGCCAAACATGAGGTAGTTGTTACCAAAATGTCTCCTAAACAAACCTTCACTTTCCAAGCAGGTAGTGATGGAATAATGTAGACAGGATCAACTATGTACATTACAATGTGCTCCGTTTAGCTAATCTCACTAGGGACCTGTAGAAGGACTCGCTGAACAGCTGGGGCCGACTTCCCTTATGGCTGAAACAGAATAGAATGGCCCTTGACATGCTGTTAGCTGAGAAAGGAGGTGTGTGTTCAATGTTTGGTGATATGTGTTGTACTTTCATTCCAAACAATACGGCTCCGGACGGTTCCGTCACAAAGGCTTTAGAAGGCTTTCGCACACTATCCATAACTATGCATGAACAATCAGGGATACACAACCCCTTGGAGGAATGGTTTACAAACATGTTTGGTCAATGGAAAGGTTTAATAATGTCTCTTTTGATTTCAATAGCTACTTGTATTGCCATTTTAGTAACATGTGGTTGTTGTTGTGTGCCTTGTATCCGCTCATTGTGGGACAGACGCAGTAGAAAAGAATGACAGTGGTTATGTTTTGAATGCTTGTGTGAATTGATCTCTGGAGGTGAGATCAAAAGGGGGATTAAAGTAACCTGTATATCCTAATATAACCTGTTTTAATAATTATAACTTTGTCTGTGTAAAATGTATACTTATGAAACTAGACCAAGTGTTCTTATTTTCCTTTGTTTGCTGTGGTCAATTGTGTGTGCGTTGACTTAGGAATGTAGAGGATCCAGTCGCCCCCCCGGGTTTTAATGGCCGGATAGGAGCATGGGGGGGTTGTAGGAGAAAGGTAATAAAACTGACACCATTGAGTCTATGCAGAGATTGTTCTGAGAGAAAGATTGGGATGCGGAGTGGTACGGCCAGGTGCTGAGGATAAACGAAGATAAGGATTGGTACCTCACCCCCGTGCGACCCAGAATTGTTTATTTTATGGCTGCCATAAAAGATGACCTGGGACTGATCGGCGGCGCAGGAGATCCAAAGTTCCCACACTATGGCTGACTCACTCTGATTCGCTGTTTAGACCTCGTCAATGGCTGACTCACTCTGATTCACTGCCTAGGGCTCGCCCAGGAGTGAGTCCACCAATGGATGAACACCTAGGGAGGAGCAACCGACACAACTCCTCCCACACAACTCTTCTCCGTTTGTGGGAATAAATATTGTGAATTCTGTACACTCGCGGCCTCTGTTCTGTCTGACTGTCTGATACGTACATCGCACGGTGGAAGAGCTGAGGGGCCCGAAGTACTTCGTTATATAAGTACTTCGTTATATTGTACTGTTGTTTCTACCATTAAATCAGCTTATTGTTTAATCTCATATCTCTGTCTGAGCCGTTCCTTTTTACAGCAGACCACTCATCAATTGAAAATGAACGGAACCTCATCATTTGTCTACTCAATGTTGGCCCCCTCTTCCCCCTGAAATACTAACTCAGACAGAGAAGAAATACTGACCCGGTAAACCAAAGTGGAGCATCTTGCTGAAGTTGAGTGCATACTGTGAAAGGATAAAGATCTGTGAAGTTATGAGTTTAAAAATTAACAAAACCCTTAAAAAGTGTCAAGAGAGGAATTTACCATCAGTATGAAGACACCACAGTCATTGCCGTGGTTTGGTGAGGCAAACCCTGTAAGAATTGGGAATATAACAGTGATGTGCATGGTCAAAGGGAAAATAAAGACATGTGAAAGCAGGTGTATGAGATGGTGGAGAAATGTACCTTGACGTCTCTGCCGAACTTTAATGTCCACTGACCTGGAGCAATGCGGTGCGCTAGGTCACTGTCAAAAGAAAATTAGAAGACATGGGAATTGATTTGGTGAAGGAACGCTATACTCAATATAATTCATGTTTTTGGATTTCCTTACATTGAACTATTGCATGCCTTAAAAGAGGAAAGTTATGAAAGCCACTGAACGGGGCTAAAAAAAAAGACGTTTACCAGCCTCTGAACAAAGCTGAACTTGAAAACAACCTTTGAACAAGGCTTATAACAAAATGAACATTATAATTCATAGCATCCTGTTGCAGACTTTCTTTTTTGGTTCCACTAAGGACACACCAGACTTTGTGGAAATGGAGATACATTATAATGAATTTGATCAGATTCAGACCCCTGGTCTACAAGATAGTTACTGCAGTATTAGAATACTATAAACTATTTAGAATTCCCATACAAGCACAAAACAGGGCTGGGTAATCATGTTACAAAAACCTAAAGATGTCCTTGTACGAACTGTCACCAAAGCCATCTGGCTTAAGAGGATCGAGCAAATACAAAACTCTCTTGCTGGCTTGATCACCTGTCAACCATTTACAAAACAGCTGAAATTAGACATAATCCAACACCATAAGAAAACCACATAGCACAACTTGTGTTAATTATGTACCAGCTGGTGAGATCATTTGGAACAGACTCACGCAAAGCAAATAGTGATCTGCCTTTCCTTGCTGCCGACTCCAGGCAGGGATGAAAATCATGTCCTTGGTGGCCAATTGGTCAGCCTAGCATTTTAAACAAGGATTTTAATTTCTGAATATCCAGTGTGAGAAAAAGTTTTTAGAGAGTACTTGTCCATGGACAAGTGAGTTGGCAATTTACTTGTCCGAATACATTTTTCACTTGTCCAGAATGGACAAAATTGTTCTTCGCCATCGTATTTTACATTTTCCCACGGTTTTTACGACACCGCTAACGTAAGTGAGCGGTAAGATTTTACTGCATCACACATAGGGTTGGGTATCGTTTGGATTTTAACGATTCCGGTTCTGCTTTTCGATTCCGGTTATTTTCGGTTCTCGATTCCGGTTCTTTGAGAGGGTAAAAATAATGACAAACTGGGAGAAAAATATATTTATGAAAACATTAAGTCAAATCTGTATTCCTATTTACAAATCACTTCATACTGTTTAATTTCTTATGTTTATTGAATACAATTATATAAAAATAATCTCTGCATTGTTTGGTTAGTTCTAAGTGGTGCAGTTTGAGAATGTACAATTGGCCCAGTCTCCTCTGATGTTACACTGCAACCTGCCTGTGAGACAGAGTCCAACCACACATGTCCAACAGATAGGCCTAATAATAATAATACATTATATTTATAGCCTATAGGCCTAGCGCTTTTCTACAACTCAAAGACCCTTGCACGCTTACACATGTCCTGCAATACACATGCTGCAGCCACCCAGCTGCTCACTGTTTGTAAAAGTAAATAAATAGTATTTTCATTTCAATAATGTACTTTCTATACCCTGCTTCATAAACAATACTGACATCCCTGTGCTCCTCCGAGTCTGGGGGTCCGGGGATGTGAGGACAGCGCGAGGACACAGACAGGGAGGCTGCTTTACTTCATAAAGCGCTTCGAGATTTGTCTTGGCAGATGAGAAGCGCTATATAAATTAAATGTATTATTATTAAAGGAAATGGTGGTCAATATTAACAACATAGGAGCTAAAACGCTTAATAACCTTCATTACGTGTTAGAGAAAGAACATAAGAAAGTTTGACAAAGAGAGACGCACCATCAGCGATCAGCTGATACGGAGCATAGAGAGAGCTGCGGTCCGCGGGGCTCGGCCTCCACCCCCTGTCCTCACAACTCTTATTAATCCCGGGACCGGACAATTGTTATTTGTTCCTACTCGGAACCGAGTTTTGCTTCCCAACCCTGCCACTGTGCTACACTTCCCGACCCGTCCCCTTCTAACTGTACAGAAAGCGGCGAGATGCATTTCCTTAGGAATCAACAAGCAGAACCGAAACTAACATTTCTAAACGAACAATGGCGGACACGTACAATTTGCGAATGAGTTCTGCCTTTTGTAAACTGAATTTATCAATAATTTGTCAATAAATGAGGGCGAAAAACGTCACTTGTCCGCCGGACAAGTCAATTGAAAGATCTACTTGTCCGATATTGTAAATAACATGTCCCGGACGGTGGGACGTGTGCTTTTTCGCACACTGATATCAATGTCAAGAAACATAGAAGGTCTCAAGCAACAGGAACTTACTTGAAAACTGGCCAACACGTCAGCTGTTTTGGACTTCCAGGTAGGAACCACATACATATCCACGATGTATATATCTTTGCCCTATATTGATAGTTTTCCAAAATAATTGAAATCATCATAGAAGTATGTTCAACAACAAGAGAAAATCACACTTCACGAGATTGGAGTTTCACCACTAAAGAGCTATTTAGAAAATATGTGTTTTCAAAAGAAAAAAGCAGGCCAATGATGTCTGTTGAAAACCGTACATGTCTTTGGGTGGCTTCTTGTACCATCTTCAGGCACGTGTTTCCAATCTGAAACAGTAACAACAGTAAGTTACCTGTGCCATTTATTTGAGACAAGATAAAGTTGGCAGGAAAGCTCTAGTATACCTGTCACGATCACAGGTACAGATCAGAACCCAATAGCACGACTCAGATACAACCAGTTTAGTAATGTTCAGTTTTATTCAGGTCTGGGACAGGCAGGGTCAGAACCAGGAAATCCGTCAGATAGAAACAACAACCAGACAGGGGGCAGGCAGGAACTCGAGATCCGAATATAGGCAGGCAGGGGTCAAAACCGGGCAGGACAAGAATCTAGGATAGAGTATCAGAATACTGGAGAGCTTGGCAGAAAAGACAAGACAATCTGGCAAAGGACAAGTGAGAGTCAGGTGATATAAATACTGTGGAGTAATGAGAGAATGAGTAACAGGTGAGGGGAAGGGCTGGGAAGACCAGGTGAGGGAAGTGAGCTGATTACAAGAGCCTGGAGGAAGGCGGGATCTGAAATGACAGGAGAGTTACAGATGTGCCAAACCAAAATAACAACAATATAAGTGTCTAACTTGTGACAGAACCCCCCCCTCTATGGACGGCTCCTGACGTCCCACGTGGTTGATCAGGATGAGCCTGGTGAAAGTCAGTAATGAGGGATGGGTCATAGATACTGCGAGCGGGCACCCATGAACGCTCTTCAGGTCCATAACCCTCCCAGTGTACCAGGTACTGCAAACCTCTTCCACGTCGCCGGGATTTGATGAGGCGACGGACAGTGTAAACAGTCTCCCCGTCGATAATCCGGGTGGTGGTGGGGGTCTAGAGGGGGGCTGAAGAGGGCTCACATTAACTGGTTTGATTTTGGACACATGGAAGGTAGGATGAATCCTCATAGAAGGGGGCAGACGCAGGCGGACAGCTGCAGGATTGATGACCCTAGATATGGGAAATGGGCCTACAAAACGGGGAGACAACTTCTTCGACTCAACTCTGAGAGGAAGATCCCGTGTGGAGAGCCAGACACGTTGACCAGGGGAGTACTGTGGAGCTGGCTTGCGACGGCGATTGGCGGACCGTTGATAACGGTCAGAAGAGCGCAGTAGCGCGGAGCGGGCCTTTAGCCACATGCGTCGACATCGGTTTACAAACGCCTGGGCAGATGGAACACTGGCCTCACGTTCCTGTGCAGGGAACAGGGGTGGTTGGTATCCACGGGAGCATTGGAATGGGGACAGACCAGTAGCAGAACTAGGAAGGGTGTTGTGGGCATACTCAACCCATAGAAGCTGCTTTGCCCAGGTGGAGGGAGTGGAAGAGGCAAGACAGCGTAAGGCAGTCTCCATCTCCTGGTTCATTCGCTCTGCTTGACCATTGGATTGGGGATGGAATCCGGACGAGAGACTGACACTGGCACCCAGTAACCTACAAAACTCTGACCAAAAACGAGAAGTGAATTGTGGACCCCGATCAGACACCACGTCACTGGGAAGACCATGCAGCCTGAACACATTCTGTAGCATGATCTCAGCCGTTTCCTTGGCAGTCGGTAACTTGATTAATGGAATAAGCAGAGCAGACTTGGAAAACCGATCAATTACTGTGAGTATGACTGTGTTACCGTCTGAGGGTGGTAGACCAGTGACGAAATCCAATGAGATGTGGGACCAGGGACGATGAGGGATAGGCAAGGGATGAAGAAGACCGAAGGGAGCTTGGCGTGAGGTCTTATTTTGGGAGCAGACTAGGCAGGCCGCAATGAATTCCTTGGTATCCTCCTCCATGGAAGACCACCAAAATCGCTGTCGAATCAGAGCTAGGGACCGTCTCACTCCTGAGTGACAAGCCAGACGAGAATTATGACCCCACTGGAGAACCTGGGTACGGAGGGTAGCAGGGACAAACAGACGGTTATCAGGACAAGCACTAGGGGCTGGATGTTCAGCATGGGAGCGCTTGACCTTCTCCTCCACCTCCCAGGTCACCAGACCAATGACACATGTAGGAGCAAGGATACTCTCAGGATGAGATGGAGAGTTCTCTGGCTGGAACTGGCGAGACAGGGCATCAGGTTTGATGTTCTTAGAACCAGGTCTGTATGAGAGACAAAAATCAAAGCGCGTGAAAAAGAGAGCCCACCTGGCTTGACGAGAGTTCAGCCGCTTTGCTGAACGGATGTACTCCAAATTCTTGTGGTCAGTCCAGACCACAAAAGGCTGCTCTGTTCCCTCCAACCAGTGTCTCCATTCTTCCAGAGCGAGTTTCACCGCCAGCAGTTCTCGATTTCCAATGTCAAAATTTCTTTCTGCTGGGGACAGCTTCCGAGAGAAGAAGGCACACGGGTGAACTTTCTGATCCCGGCCGACCGTTGAGAAAGAACTGCCCCAACTCCAGTGTCCGACGCATCCACCTCCACAATAAACTGCCGAGTAGAATCTGGAAAAATCAAAATAGGAGCAGAGGTGAAGCGTGATTTTAATTCACCAAAAGCCCCTTCAGCCACGGAGGACCACCGGAAGGGAATGTTCTGAGAGGTGAGGGCTGTGAGAGGAGCTGCCACCAAGCTGTAATTTCGAATGAACCTCCGGTAAAAGTTTGCGAAACCCAGAAAGCGTTGGAGCTCCTTGCGTGTGGAAGGGCGTGGCCAGTCAGTCACCGCCTTGGTCTTGTCAGGATCCATCTTGATGTTTCCGGTGGTGACCACAAATCCCAGGAAAGGAACTTCAGTGGTGTGGAACACACACTTCTCTGCCTTGACGAACAGGTGGTTCTCCAGAAGCTTCTGGAGGACTAGGCGAACATGGACAACATGTTCCTGTTTGGACTTGGAAAAAATCAAAATGTCATCCAGGTATACGAAAACACAGACATTGAGTAGATCCCGCAGAACATCATTCACCAACCCCTGGAAGACTGCAGGAGCATTGGTGAGTCCAAAAGGCATGACCAAATACTCATAATGTCCACTGGGAGTATTAAATCCCGTCTTCCACTCGTCCCCCTCCCTGATTCTCACTAAATGGTACGCATTACGTAAGTCCAGTTTAGTAAAAATAGTAGCGCCTTGTAACAGTTCAAATGCAGAGGAAACAAGTGGAAGGGGATACCTGTTCTTGACAGTGATGTTATTGAGTCCTCTATAGTCAATGCATGGGCGCAGAGTCTTATCCTTCTTACCCACGAAGAAAAACCCTGCCCCAGCAGGAGATGATGAAGGCCGGATAAGTCCTGCATCCAACGAGTCATTGATATATCTCTCCATTGCCTTAGTTTCTGGAGCTGATAGAGAAAAAAGTCGACCTCTAGGAGGAGAAGTACCAGGCAACAGGTCAATAGGACAGTCATAAGCACGATGAGGCGGGAGTGAGGTGGCCCGAACCTTGTTAAAGACCTCTTTAAGGTCCCAGTAATCCTTGGGAACACCGGAAATGTCTTGACACTCAGAGGCAATCGGCTGACTGGAATCAATTGAGGAACTAGATTTTAAGCAGACAGCATGACAATGAGCACTCCACTCTCTAACTATCCCTTCAGCCCAATCTACATGAGGATTATGCCTCCTTAACCATGGATACCCCAAAATGACAGGCTGATGAGGTGCATGGATAAGATGAAAAGAGAGTGTTTCGCTGTGATTACCTGACATGCTCATTTGAACAGGAGTTGAACGGTGTGTCACTCTGTAGAGAAGACGGCCATCTAGAGCTGTAGCATTGATGGGTTTTCCAAAGCCTCCCGACCAAGTCCCATCTGGAAAGCCAGTGTTATGTCCAAAAGGCTGGCATCAGCACCAGAGTCAATAAGAACTGCCACAGTGTGCATCTCCCCAGAGCAGCTCAGCTGAGCATGGATTAGGGGTCGAGAGGGCATTTCTAAATTCATAATTCGGCTCACCAGCGCCCTCTGGATGACTGGTGAGCCCTGCCTTTTACAGGACAAGTGGAGGCAAAATGACCCTCCTGGCCACAGTACAAACAGCTGTTGTCCCGCAGGCGGCGCTGTCGTTCTGCCTCGGAGAGCCGGGTCCGTCCCAGCTGCATTGGTTCAGGAGAGTTAGAAAATCCTCCTCTCATCTGTTCAGGGACATGCGCAGACGGAAGAGGCGGAGCCTGAGGAGCAGCGGAGAAAACCCTCTCTCTCCTCCGTTCCCGAAGACGACTGTCAATGCGAATGGAGAGAGCCACCAGCTCATCTAAATCAGCAGGAAGATCCCGAGCTGCCAGTTCGTCTTTAATGCGAGCCGACAGACCGTTGTAGAAGGCATCGAGGAGTGAAGGGGCATTCCAGTTACTCTCGGCGGCTATGGTGCGAAACTCGATGGAATAATCTGACACAGATCTCCCTTCTTGTGCCAGGTTAAATAGTCCACGAGCAACCTCTCTTCCGGGTGTAGCGTGATCGAAGACTTTCCGCAGTTCATTGGAGAATCCTTCCACAGACGAGCAGGCAAAGGATTGTCTCTCCCATTCGGCGGTACCCCAGTCTTTAGCTTTGCCCGTGAGAAGAGACACAATATACGCCACCGGGACCTTTCTGTTGGGAAGGCGGAAGGCTGGAGCTCGAAGGCGAGGGAACATTGGACCAGGAATGGCCTGCACGAACCTGGGGCTCCGGAGTAGCGTTCCGGAGGAGGCAAACGTGCATCCGACGCCGGAGGAGTCTGGAGTCGAGTAGCGGAGGCTGGAGTTAGAACCGGACTTGGGACCGTAGGAGAGAGTTCAGGAGATGATCACGGAGATTCACAAAGGTCCGTTCGTGACGAGCTGCCATCGCCTGCATAGCTTCAGCCATGAAGGTAAGCTGCTGCTCGTGGCGTTGTAACATGACATCTTGCGTCGGCGGTTCTGTCGCTGAGTCGGCTGGGTTCATGTTGGCCAGATTGTACTGTCACGATCACAGGTACAGATCAGAACCCAATAGCACGACTCAGATACAACCAGTTTTTAGTAATGTTCAGTTTTATTCAGGTCTGGGACAGGCAGGGTCAGAACCAGGAAATCCGTCAGATAGAACAACAACCAGACAGGGGGCAGGCAGGAACTCGAGATCCGAATATAGGCAGGCAGGGGTCAAAACCGGGCAGGACAAGAATCTAGGATAGAGAGTATCAGAATACTGGAGAGCTTGGCAGAAAAGACAAGACAATCTGGCAAAGGACAAGTGAGAGTCAGGTGATATAAATACTGTGGAGTAATGAGAGAATGAGTAACAGGTGAGGGGAAGGGCTGGGAAGACCAGGTGAGGGAAGTGAGCTGATTACAAGAGCCTGGAGGAAGGCGGGATCTGAAATGACAGGAGAGTTACAGTTGTGCCAAACCAAAATAACAACAATATAAGTGTCTAACTTGTGACAATACCTACATTTGACTCCATGGACTGAGGAAGACCCAGGCTCCAAAAGTCCTCTCTGGTCGGGCACACATCACCCTCCTTCACAATGACCTCTGCTCCAGGCCTATTGTGGTCTAGCACAGCGGTTCTCAAACTGTGGTCCGCGACCACTGGTGGTCCGCGAGGGTACTGCAGGTGGTCCGTGGAAAAAAGCTAAATAAAATCCACTTTTTATTATCAAGGATTTTCGGGGACCCGAAGACACATTTTGAGTTGTATACACTGTTGGAAAGAGGAGATTCCTAGCTTTCTAATGATATCAGGCAGTGGGGTAGTGGTCGTTGGGCTCATCGGACATTTATGAGAGAAAATCTCTAATGTCCGAGTGCAAGTGAATGCACCACAAGACACGAGCCTTGTAACCCCTCCCCCGGCCCTGGCGCGAGCGTGGAAATATGATTGGCGAACAATATTGTGGTTTTCCAAGTTAACATTGATTGATATGACTGCGATTAAATCAGCATATACTTCTGACAGGGGATGCCACCCCTCAAAATCTCCTGCCACCTCTTGCCACCCATGAATATTTTCTAGATCCACCCCTGAGTAGGCTATATTTTTCGTTTCGTTTATTTAATAAGTTAATTTGTTTGTTTTGAGATTTAAATAGATTTTGAAAGTGGAGATAGAGAGAGAAGCAGCGCTGTCTGCTTAGTTGCAATACTGTAGCTCAAGCCTTTATGCAACTATATACATATACATTGTTTATGTTACTTATATGTATGTTACGTGTGTCCATTACGTATGTCCATGGTTGTGTGTGTGTGTGTGTGTGTGTGTGTGGGTGTGGGTGTGGGTGTGGGGGTGTGTGTGTGTGGGGGTTTGTGTTGAGGGCAGCGCCGTCTGCTTTTTGCAGTACAGTAACTAAAGTAGGAGCATACCGGTAGTTTTTTGTAGACCTGTCTGCCCGTTTTGTGAGTGCACTGCGCACTTGTTGCATTTTTTGGGATGACCTAATTAAAATACCGTCCGCCGTCCTCTTTGAGACACATACACAACGCAGACAGACACCGGTCTCAAACGTATCAAATAGGCTTCAATTTACTTTTGATTGTCTATAATTAACTATAAAAAAATATCGGCGTTTTAACACTACGTTTATATATGTACTTATTTTTACGGTTTGCATATGAGGTGGTCCGCGAAAATCCTTGATAATAAATAGTGGTCCACATAAACAAAAGTTTGAGAATCCCTGGTCTAGCACATAGCTGAGCTGCAAATAACAGATTGCAAAACATACTTCAAGCCAATAAAAAACATAGAAAAATTAAAATCCAAACAATGCACCTCCATCACTGTGCATGAAGTAAACATATATCTACCAGCATGTCTTGAATCGGATGTAGTTCCTTTGCATATTTCGCACCAGAGAGGGCATACTGGTGGTCAGCAACTGATCCCTCCGAATCCAACTTCGGTTCAGCTGTTATTAGATACAAAAAAATAAACAGTATTATTCAAGTACCACACATGAAGTATACCTAAAATGTGTCCGTCAGCCCATCATGATAGTACCTTTTGCCCTTAGCAGTGGTGGGAAGTGGGCCAATGAGATCCACACCAAGGACAGTCCATGCCTCGGGAACATGAATCGGATGCAGTACGGGTGCAACCGTTTTAATGGCCTCGTGTTGCTGGCAGCGGGGACACTCATCAACCTTAGCAAATATCATACATTTTCAATCAGCAAAACAAAAAACTTAGGTATAAAAATTATAGAACAGAGAAAACTTTCAGAGGAGACAGAATTAAACTGTTCAAGTTCTGAAATATGTTTTTAGACAGCTCTGATGGAGCTCAAACTGTCTCACTCTGTTTCAATGTACACATACAACACATTTCTGTAGATCAATAATCAGTCAGTCAAAAACTCCCACCCATTTCTTCACGTCTTCCCGAATAGTGGACCAGTGGTAAGTTGCCAAAACCTTCTCGGTGGTGCGCCTTATCCCTGCATGACCTCCGGAACCCAGGTTATCGTGGCACTCCTTCAGGACATCGATAACCTGGTCCTTGGTGCACACAACCAACCTCTCATTGTCCTTGCACGTGTAGTACAATTCTCCAGCTGGCACATCAGGAACAAAAAAACAATAATTTAGAAGTGTGTAGAGATGAAATTATGACTAAAAGCTGTTCAAGAAATCCAGTGGCCTTGACAAGTTGCAAATAGGGTTTAGACGTAACAACTACAGTAATAGTGTGTATACTAATGAAAAGAAAAAGGAGAAACAAGCTGTGGAGTCCTTGCAATTTACTGAAAATGTTGGAATTGCAATATGATAAACCATTAGAGGTATGATCACTTTTGCACCAAAAAACCATTAGATAAATAGATAGATATATACTTTATTGATCCCTAAAAGTAAAGGGAAACATATTATATGAGATATAAACAATATAAAAGATTAAGGATAATTTAAATGTTCTAAAAACTACAAAATACTTCAGTTAGGCCTAGTAAGTAGCAGAAATATGTGCTTACACTACAGGAGCAAAATCATGATGATGTCACATGTACAGGGGGTTTATACCTCATAATAAAAACGTATGTTCGTGACTTAACCATGGTCTTATTCTAACTGTTACTTACATTTGATCAGGTATTTTTCTGAAGCCTTCCGAATTGCCGCCTTCCTTGCATCAGGATGTTTAGCGGCGATGGTGAGATCATGGTAACCACCACTGAGCACATAGTGCTTTATCTCTGTATAATAACTATCCATTTCTGTCAAAGTTAAGAACAAAAGAAAATATTGTACTTTACCTATGGCGCAAAAATGTTGTATATATACACATTTAATACATACTTATTTTTAATAATCTATTATATTGTGTTATTTCAAGATGGAAAAATTATCTTTTTGATAATATATAATATATAAAAGTATATCGTATTGATATAATTTTTTGATAATGTATAACATAATCAAATATAAAAATCAAAACGAAATAAGTAAGTATTAGGGCTACTGTATACTGGCACTTGTAAGCATTAACTTTAATTAATTTAAACAGAACAAAAGAACATATTTTACTTTACATGTGGCGGGAAAATATCTTATATTCTTCTTACCGTCTCCTTCTCTCTCTCTACCTACTCTCATTCGTCTTTGATCAGACCCGCGGTATACCCTAGTCAGCGCCCCTAGTTACACCAATCAGCGTGCGAACGCGTGATCGCGTGACGTCATTGGTAAGCGACGGATATGACCCGACGGATATGACCCGACGGATATGACCCCGAGCCGATATGGTATCCGAGCCGATATGGTACTGACACCGGCTCTTTGAGCCGGCTCGTTCGCGAACGACACATCACTAGTTCAGATAACACACAGGAGCTAGAAGACCCACCTGCTTCTTTTAAATCAGCTGTGTGGGAACATTTCGGGTTCCCTGTGGACTACAATAACGATGGAGTGCGAGTGGTGGATGGGACCATGGATGTATAATAAGAACCACTAAATCATATCAGAAGGCATTACCGGAGCCCGGCAAAAGACAACAGCAGTTCAAAAGCTTATCCCCGCTGTTTTTAAGAAGCCAAGACATGAAAGCCGACAGACCAAAAGAAATAACAGAAGCTTTTGGCATATATTTTTCAACGGCTATGCTGCGCCCTTATGGAATAGTAGAGGCCCCCGGCTTTTATTGATTGTGATTGAAAGTGATTGAAACACTATCTTATTATTTATTTTGTAATATTTTCAAGACATTCTTTTTAGTTTTACAGCTTATTTAACCTTTTTGTTTGACATCAGCCATTATAGATAATATGGCCATCTGAGTGTGTGTGGTACTGTTTGTGGTTTGTTTTTAACTGTGTAATACAGTTAATTATTCAAAATGTTAGAGTTCCTTATTTTTAAACTGAAACTTGCACTACTGTTCAAAATAAATAACAACAAACCTGGAATTATGCATGTGGGACTTTTTTTTGCTTTTTCTTGTTGTACCGAACCCGTACCGAACCGTGACCCCCAAACCGAGGTACATACCGAACCGTGAATTCTCTGAACCGTTTCACCCCTACTACATCAAAAGTAATACAAAAAGAAAAATGGTTTTAAGAAAAGTGAGAGAAAAAAAAAGTGGAATAGTGCAATACGAGTCTATATACAAGTTATTGGAATGATATATTAGATAATAGATAAATAATTACGAAGTAGCAGATGAATGTTATGAAATTGTTTCAGCAGTTCAGTTGTTTAACAGTCTTATTGCCTGCGGGATGAAGCTTTCTCTGAATCTGGTTGTTCTTGTCAGGATGCTGCAGTAACGCCAGACGGCAGCAGACTGAACAGTTTGTGGCTGGGGTGATGGGGTCTTTTATAATCCTGAGGGATTTCTTCCTGAGCCGCTAGGAGTAAAGTCCTCCATGGATGGCAGCTCCGTCCTGGTGATGTTCTCTGCAGTTTTCACCACCCTCTGTAAAGCCTTACGATTAAGGGCGGTGCAGCTGCCGTACCAGGCCGTGATGCAGCCCGTCAGGATACTCTCTATGGTGCACCTGTAGAAGTTGCAGAGTATCCTGGAATCCATTTTGAACCTCCTCAGCCTGCGGAGGAAGAAGAGCCGCTGTCGAGCTTTCTTGGTGATGGTGGTGGTGGGAAGAGTCCATCTCAGGTCCTCAGTGATGTGGACCCCAAGGAACCTGAAGCTGCTGACTCTCTCCACCGTAGTCCCATTGATGGCGATGGGGGCGTATCCCTCTCCCTGCTGCTTCCTGTAATCCACAATCCACAAACGTGCAAAAAGCTATTCAGCTCATCTGGAGAGATGTGCACCTAGACACTCCCGCAGCACGCCCCCTGCTCCTTTGTAGTCTGTCATCGTTCTTAGTCCCGCCCACATGTTCCGGTTGTTACAGCCTTGAAGTGAGACTCCACCTTCTCTTTCTACTGTCTCTTTGCATTGCTGATTGCTCTCCGGAGATCATA
>JASDAP010000267.1:0-15658 GCA_031216635.1 Dissostichus eleginoides | reverse complement strand
GGGGAACGAGAAAGGACGGGACAACTGGGCTGTTGAGGGAGCGTTGCCGGCACCAGAGCGTACTCCAATTCCTCCAGCGACAGATCGAAAATGGAATCCTCTTCAGTGGCCACAGCTGGGTTGAAAGGAGGAGGAGGAGAGCGAGCAGGAGGCTGAGGCGTCAAACTGGGTACCCGCTTGCCCCTCGGTGTCAAGCTAGGAATCCGCCTAGTCCTCTGTGGTTTCGGAACCGGTGAGGTAAGTACCATGCTGGGGGGAATGCGGTACTCTGTTTCAACCTCCACTATAGAGTCCCCCTTTGGGTCTGTCATAGTGGTAGTAGTGTTAACAGTTTTTGTGGATGATGTGTGTGGTACCGGGGTCTGTGAGGGGGACCCAATTTGTGCAGGTGGAGCATGTATTTGTGCCACACATATGTTTGCAGCAGGACGACACACAGCCTAGGGACTCACACTCTGTTCGGGCTGTGCAGGTGCGGCTACTGTTCGGTCAACAATCTGAGCCGTCAACAGAGCCGCAGCCTGTTCCAGTGTTTCCTCCTGTAGCCGGCGCCCCAGATTTCTCCTGGCCCAGGATGAAGCCACATCCAGTGGATTCTGCCAGTGGTAAGTAGACAATGTATTTAATATGTTGATCTTAGCTTCCATCTCATCTGTGTAGTGATCACGTAGGATCAACATGGTTGTAAAAGACACATTTTTTGCATTGCCTTCAATCAGGGCCTGTGTGTCGGGGCGAGGAGACTCAGCAGATCTCCCCATGTCGCCCGACGACTTCATGGTTATACAGAGATCCAAGGAAAGGCACGGGCCATAGATGACGTGTCGGATCTTACCCTAGCTTAGTATCATGACTGAGTCATAAATGTGTGAAGGTACAGTAGACAGGGTGGTATAAGCTTGAAAGACAGAGACGAGGAGGGTAGCGGTGGTTACCGCGGATGCCTCCCCTTGCCGCAATGGCCGTATCTGTTTATAACCCGTTTCCTTTCGTTACTACCCTCGTTAGAGAGGCTCGAGCCAGAAAGGGGCTGGAAAGCAGAATGAAAAAGTGAATAGAGAGAATGTGGTATTTTGAACAAGATTTAATTTTCAGTTTTGAGATTTAGGTAAAAATGTACCATTAGTTAATTTTAGTGGTTTGAACTAAAAGTCAGATAGTATAGCTATTTGTGGAGATGCTTTTTAGGATTAGGTAAGGAGCCAGAGTGGTTAGGGTTAGGGTTAGGTTAGGTAAAGGCCACCAGATCTCCCCATGTCGCCCGACGACTTCATGGTTATACAGAGATCCAAGGAAAGGCACGGGCCATAGATGACGTGTCGGCTCTTACCCTAGCTTAGTATCACGACTGAGTCATAAATGTGTAAAACGTGAAGTGGATAAGGTAAGATAAGTTTGAAGAACAGAGACGAGGAGGTTAGCTGTGGTCACGGCGAACACCCCCCCTGGCAAAATGGCCGTCTCCATTTAACCCGTTACCGTCCCGTAAGTCTGCCTAGGGTTTTGTGGATTTTTCAGTACAGTTTTAACCCTAGGGGCTCGGGAAGTAAAGGGGTCAGGAGTGGAGAGAGCAGAATGAAAAAGTGAGTAGAGAGAATGTGGTTTTATACATTTATTTCAAGTTTTGAGATAGGTAAAAGTGTACCATTAGTTAATTTTAGTGGTTTAAACCGAAAGTCAGATAGTATAGCTATTTGTGGAGATGCATTTTAGGACTAGGCAAGGAGCCAGAGTGGTTAGGGTTAGTGGTTAAACTAAGGGTAAGATTGTAGGTTTATAGATGGAAATTCAATTTAGGATTAGGCAAAAGAGCCTGACTGGTTATGTTTAGGGTCAGATTAAAGGTCAGGTATTAGACTTATTGATGAACAAGACGCAGGATTAGGGTTAGAGTTAGCCAATTAGGTTTAGGAAACAAAGTTTGATTGGTTAGGTTTAGTGGTTAGGGTTAGGTTTTGGTTAGGAGTAGGGTTATGAATTCCGGTGTGGGATGGTTAGGGTTAGGGTTAGGGTTAGGGTTAGGTTTTGTTAATAGCCACCAGATCTCCCCATGTCGCCCGACGACTTCATGGTTATACAGAGATCCAAGGAAATGCACGGGCCGTAGAGGACATGCCGGCGCCTACCCTAGTCTTAATATCATGACTGAGTCATAAGTATGAAAGGTGTAAAGCGGACTACTTTACAACTTAAGGGTAAGGGTAAGGTGAGGTAAGTATGAAATACAGAGACGGGGGGGCTAGCTGTTGAACAACGGCGGACACCTTGCCCCTGCAAAATGGCTGTCTCTGACCGGCCTGTGACCGTTCCGGGAGTTCACCAGAGGCGCGCGGAAGTGTGAGGGGCCAGGGAATAGAGAGGGCAGAATGAAAAGGGGGGGAGAGAATGTGGTTAGAGTTAGGTAAAGAGCCAGAATGGTTAAGGTTACAGGTCAAAACAAGGGTAAGATGGTCCATTAAATAATGGATTTCAATTTTAAGTTTAGGCCCCCAAGCCCAAAAGGTTAAGTTTAGGGCTAGCTGAAAGGTTAGGTAATAGATGTATTGATGAGTAGATTTCTAATATTATTATTATTGTTAATAATATCATTATTATTATAATGATCCAATTATTACTACATTGGGCCTCCCAAAACGTCTGTAATTAAGGGGACGAAGGCAGCCGGAGCCGCCTGCGACCTCCAAACAGTTGGTCATGTTCTAGAAGAATAACAAAAACCCCAACTGACAATCTTAAGCCAGGTCAGCCTACTGGCCTACACTGGTTGTAATGAGAAATATCAGTTGTTCTGGAGCATTTTCTGACAGCAGAGAAGAACTCTTCGCGGTAGCCAAGCTAACCACGGTCAGAAACTCATAATGTTTGGGAGGAGTTAATTTAAGTTGTAATGAATATAGGATAGGTTGATTAATTTATAAGGTGTGAAAGATTATTCGGTATTAAGTTAGTTTTGATTGTAATTACAGGTAAAGGTCTATTTTAAATTGTAAAAAATAGGCTATTTGTGGAGATTAATTATAAGATTAGGCAAAGAGCCCTAGTGGTTGAGATTAGGGATTAAACTAAAGCCTAGGTAATAGGTTTATTGACGAGTATTAAGTTTAGGCCAGGAGCCCAAATGGTTAAGGTTAGGGATTAAATTAAGGTCTAGACAGTAAATTTATTGACCAGTATTTAAATTTAGGCAAGGAGCCCGAATGGTTAAGGTTAGGGATTAAACTAAGGTCTAGATAGTAAGTTTATTGACCAGTATTTAAATTTAGGCAAGGAGCCCGAATGGTTAAGGTTAGGGATTAAACTAAGGTCTAGATAGTAAGTTTATTGACCAGTATTTAAATTTAGGCAAGGAGCCCGAATGGTTAAGGTTAGGGATTAAACTAAGGTCTAGATAGTAAGTTTATTGACCAGTATTTAAATTTAGGCAAGGAGCCCGAATGGTTAAGGTTAGGGATTAAACTAAGGTCTAGATAGTAAGTTAATTGACCAGTATTTAAATTTAGGCAAGGAGCCCGAATGGTTAAGGTTAGGGATTAAACTAAGGTCTAGATAGTAAGTTTATTGACCAGTATTTAAATTTAGGCAAGGAGCCCGAATGGTTAAGGTTAGGGATTAAACTAAGGTCTAGATAGTAAGTTAATTGACCAGTATTTAAATTTAGGCAAGGAGCCCGAATGGTTAAGGTTAGGGATTAAAATAAGGTCTAGATAGTAAGTTTATTGACCAGTATTTAAATTTAGGCAAGGAGCCCGAATGGTTAAGGTTAGGGATTAAACTAAGGTCTAGATAGTAAGTTTATTGACCAGTATTTAAATTTAGGCAAGGAGCCCGAATGGTTAAGGTTAGGGATTAAACTAAGGTCTAGATAGTAAGGGTTAGGGTTAGGGTTAGGGTTAGGGGGTTAGGGTTAGGGTTAGGTTAGGTAAAGGCCACCAGATCTCCCCATGTCGCCCGACGACTTCATGGTTATACAGAGATCCAAGGAAAGGCACGGGCCATAGATGACGTGTCGGCTCTTACTCTAGCTTAGTATCACGACTGAGTCATAAATATGTAAAGGTGTACAGTAGACAGGGTGGTATAAGCTTGAAGGACAGAGACGAGGAGGTTAGCGGTGGTTACCAGCGGATGCCTCCCCTTGCCGCAATGGCCCGTATCTGTTTTTAACCCGTTTCCTTTCGTCATTCCCAAAGGAGCTCGATCCGAAAGGGGTCGGAAAAAGAGCAGAATGAAAAGTGAGTAGAGAGCATGTGGTTTTATAAATTTAGTTCAAGTTTTGAGATAGGTAAAATTGTACCATTAGTTAATGTTAGTGGTTTGAACCGAAAGTGAGATAGTATAGTTTGTGGAGATGAATTTTAGGATTAGGTAAGGAGCCAGAGTGGTTAGGGTTAGTGGTTAAACTAAGGGTAAGATTGTAGGTTTATTGATGGATATTCAAGGGTTAAGGTTAGGTTTTGTTAATAGCCACCAGATCTAATAATATCAACAGGTAAAAGGTCTATTTTAAATTGTAATAAAAACTAAATTAGGCCTCCCAAAACGTCTGTAATAAAGGGGACGAAGGCAGCCGGAGCCGCCTGCGACCTCCAAGCAGTTGGTCATGTTCTAGAAGAATAACAAAAACCCCAACTGACAATCTTAAGCCAGGTCAGCCTACTGGCCTACACTGGTTGTAATGAGAAATATCAGTTGTTCTGGAGCATTTTCTGACAGCAGAGAAGAACTCTTCGCGGTAGCCAAGCTAACCACGGTCAGAAACTCATAATGTTTGGGAGGAGTTAATTTAAGTTGTAATGAATATAGGATAGGTTGATTAATTTATAAGGTGTGAACGATTATTCGGTATTAAGTTACTTTAGATTGTGATTACAGGCAAAAGGTCTATTTTAAAATCGTAATAAAAACTAAATTAGGCCTCCCAAAACGTCTGTAATAAAGGGGACGAAGGCAGCCGGAGCCGCCTGCGACCTCCAAACAGTTGGTCATGTTCTAGAAGAATAACAAAAACCCCAACTGACAATCTCAAGCCAGGTCAGCCTACTGGCCTACACTGGTTGTAATGAGAAATATCAGTTGTTCTGGAGCATTTTCTGACAGCAGAGATGAACTCTTCGCGGTAGCCAAGCTAACCACGGTCAGAAACTCATAATGTTTGGGAGGATTTAATTAAGGTTGTAATGAATATAGGATAGGTTGATTAATTTATAAGGTGTGAACGACTATTCGGTATTAAGTTAGTTTTGATTGTAATTACAGGTAAAGGTCTATTTTAAATTGTAAAAAATAGGCTATTTGTGGAGATTAATTATAAGATTAGGCAAAGAGCCCTGGTTGAGATTAGGGATTAAACTAAGCCTAGTAATAGGTTTATTGACCAGTATTTAAATTTAGGCAGGAGCCCGAATGGTTAAGGTTAGGGATTAAACTAAGGTCTAGATAGTAAGTTTATTGACCAGTATTTAAATTTAGGCAAGGAGCCCGAATGGTTAAGGTTAGGGATTAAACTAAGGTCTAGATAGTAAGTTAATTGACCAGTATTTAAATTTAGGCAAGGAGCCCGAATGGTTAAGGTTAGGGATTAAACTAAGGTCTAGATAGTAAGTTTATTGACCAGTATTTAAATTAAGGCAAGGAGCCCGAATGGTTAAGGTTAGGGATTAAACTAAGGTCAAGGTGGTAGGTCTATTGAAAAGTATTAGGTTTAAGTTTAGGTAGGGGGCTGGACCGATTGGGTCTGGGGGTCACATAAAAGATACAGTATTAGACTTAAAGATGGATCCGACATTTTAAGGTTAGGCACGATAGTCCAAGTAGTTAATTAAAGTGCTCCGTTTGTTTGGATATGAATAAACAGCATTATCTTAACAGGAAAAACACTAATTGCCATATTTAATAGTCTATCTAACAACAAAATGATAAAATCTGTGTGGTAAAATTACCATTGTGAAGGATAGTCAGTTGTCATTTGTACTCCAAAATAGGGTTATTTGGGGAACAAAATAGTCCTTAAGATTTTAGAACACATCCTCAGTAGTGGACCCAGAGATCATCGGGTGTTTCGGCCATTATCACCAGACACCCTCACCCCAGGGTGGCCCCGCCGAGGTTGATCAAGTCCCCGGTAGTGTGTTATTATTTTCCAATTGATCCCAACTAGGGGAGTAGAAAAGGACTGGTAGGTTGGTCAAGTCAGTGAATTTGAGGGTAGAGAAAGACTGGGTCAATAGACCAGAACCCTAAGACCATGACCCGGACGGATCCAGTGAAAGGAAGGCTCAGTAGTTGTATTCATTAGTTGTTCTGACTTTAGAAGCCTAAAAAAGAACTGAGGAAGCAAATAGAACGGTATCCTTATTTTGATAAATATTGTTTAAATGAAAACTATGAGTTGTAGAAAAGCATTTATCCTAAATTTGTAAAGATTAAGAAATGCAAAATTATTAAAACGTGTTATTTATCAATTCCTTTGTTAAATTGTTTAAAATAGTTCCACTATTAATTTTGTTATAAAGATTAATTAATTATAGACCAGTTTAGAATTTTAGAGATATGAGAAATATTTAATTTGTTAAATATCTATTTTTTGTTAAATTGTTTACAAATAATTTTAATATTAATTTTGTTTTTTTAGTCCAACTAGTTTTTATGAATTATTATTTAACTATAAAAATAGATTAAACCTGAGAAAAGACAGAGGTGTTAGGTCCCGTTGCATCCTACGGCTAGTCTCTAAATAGACTAGAGGACGTGTTATCAGAAGAATCAAAGGTGCTAGGTCCCGTTGTATCCAAGGCTAGTCCCTAAAATGGACTAGTGGACGATGTTTCTACATAAAGCTGGATCTAAAAAGGGGGGACAATAATTTTAAGGGAAATTGAAATAAAACTAAACGTGTGTGGTGTAAAATGGGCTGCTGCAATGGTGGGTCTAACCCCGTAGAAGACTTGGCTACGTTTAATGTCCTGAGAGCCTGGACCACCCACTTTGCGTGCTGTTCCGAGTGGAACCCAAAGGGGCCGCATACTTACCACCCAACCCACTTGAAACCAATCGTTTGCACCATTTCTGGCTTCCCCAGAATCAAGTCAGTTGGGCCTGAAGGAGAACGGTGCTCTTATCCAAGAACCGGTCCCCCAGCGCCAGCCGTGACAAAGCACTGCCTCACCGGGAGAATCGGAGCTGTATCGCCACAGTACAGACAAGGTTACGTTAAGCTGGGGGAACCGGGCTCAATCGATATCAGCTGTGATGGGGCACCGCTTAATCGAAAAGAACCACACCTCCCCGTATCAGCCACGGTAGACCGAGGTCAGACTGAGGGACCTACCGGACCCGCTCAGACCAAGCCCCGCCAAGCCGGGGGAACCGGGCTCCCCCAATATCAGCAGTGATGGGGCACCGCCTAATTGAAAGGGACCACACCTCCCCGTATCAGCCGTGGCAGACCGAGGTCCGATCGAGGGACGTACCGCACCAGTCCAGACAAGATCTCACCGGGCCTGGGGGAGCCGAGCCCAACCAACATCAGCTGCGTCAAAGCACCGCCTATTTGGACAGAGTCGCCTCCCCGTATCAGCCACGGCAGACCGAGGTCCGACCGAGGGATAGGTCACTTTAGTACAGAGCTCGTCCCAACTTGCTGGGGGAACCAGGTCCGATCGATAACAGCCGTGCCTAAGCACCGCCCCATCGAAAAAACCAAAGCTCACCGCACCAGCCATGGTAAATCGAGGTCCGACTTACGGAACCGGGGATTTGCCGCACTAGTCCTTTATCCCTCAACAAAACATGAGCTGTGTGTGTTTGTATGGCACATACGTCCCGAGCAACACACACAGGAAGAATCAGCCAAGACAAAGTCTCCAGACACTGATTCCCCAGGGTTACTAGCCCCCAAATGTTGGTTTGACCAGGCAATGAAAAGAAGGAACTTACCCTAAGGCAGAGTCCAGTCAATTCGTGGTGCTTTTGTGCTGAAAACGCCAGGGTATTACTGTGGGGACCAATACCGTTGAGTCGTGGTTTAGTTTGAAAATTTTATATTTTGGAAAAATGCCATTTTTATGATGAAAACTCGTTCTCCAATATTATTTAATAAGTTTGTAATCAAAAATTATGTTAATTTCGTTAATTTTCAACCGTTTATTTCGTTTTTTAATCGTCTTTATTCCTCACCCATGGCATCATGGGAAATGCTCTAAACAACCAGGAAATGCATGGTTTCAATGTAAAATTGTGTTGTGGCCAAATGGCTGTACTGCAATTTTCATATTTAGGTTGATACGATGGGTCCTGTGGTCAGATGGTGGTACTAACTCTCCCAAACCGGATGTGACATCATCCGTTAGCATTAGCAATAGCTTAGCATGTAGCATTAAAGTTAGCATTAGTTTTTTAGAGATGTTTTTGTTATTTTTAACATCGTTGTGTCTCTGCCTGTGTTGCTAGCAGTAGCACGTAGCTTAGCATGTAGCATAAAAATTAGCATATGTTTTTTAGAGATGTTTTTGTTATTTTTAGCATCGTTGTGCCTCTGCCTGTGTTGCTAGCAATAGTACGTAGCTTAGCATGTAGCCTAAAAATTAGCATTGGTTTTTTAGAGATGTTTTTGTTATTTTTAACATCGTTGTGCCTCTGCCTGTGTTGCTAGCAATAGTACGTAGCTTAGCATGTAGCCTAAAAATTAGCATTGGTTTTTTAGAGATGTTTTTGTTATTTTTAACATCGTTGTGCCTCTGCCTGTGTTCCTAGCAATAGCACGTAGCTTAGCATGTAGCATAAAAATTAGCATTGTTTTTTTAGAGATGTTTTTGTTATTTTTAGCATCGTTGTGCCTCTGCCTGTGTTGCTAGCAATAGTACGTAGCTTAGCATGTAGCCTAAAAATTAGCATTGGTTTTTTAGAGATGTTTTTGTTATTTTTAACATCGTTGTGCCTCTGCCTGTGTTCCTAGCAATAGCACGTAGCTTAGCATGTAGCATAAAAATTAGCATTGGTTTTTTAGAGGTATTTTTGTCTGGGTAAGCTTTGTTGTATCCTTGCTTGTATTCTTTTCAAAAAATTAGCCTCTAGTAAATAATTGTAATTATAAATGGTGATAACAGAAGAGTTAGGATAAATGTATTGATGGAAATTAATGGAAGGAGTTAAAGTAGGTCAGATAATGGATTTATAGCTAATTTTGAATCAAATTATGAGGACAGAGAGAAGGTAATAAAGGTCCCTGTTGGGATCTTTGGTTGGAATGGGTGAGAGGTAAGGAGTGGGTCAGTGGCTACGTCCCACACTCCCCGGCCGGGCTAGGCCTCTCTGTTAACCTGTTCCCCTCTGATCGGAACCCCGAGAGGTCCGAGAGGGGAAAGGTTTGGGAAGAGATAGATAAAAGGGATGAGGAGTAGAGTTGGAGTTGGTGAGAGGTCTGGAGGTATGTTGCATACACGGTGGGTACCCTCCCTCTGGTAACCAATGCCCCATGTCAAGGATCTAGAGGGATCCGAGAGGGCAAAGGTTTAGAATAGAGAGGAAAGAGGTGAGGTAGATGAAAGGACTATTTTTAAATATTGATTATCAAAAAAAAGTTTTATTTTTGTTGTTTCACTTTGGTATTAGTGCTGACTTTCCGGATCTTTAACTGTTCAGTATTAGGACATTTATTTAGAGACTAATTAATTAAATAGATCTTTAGTATTAGATAATAGATTATTTTATTTTGTTCTGTCAGCAATATCCAACCTGAATTTCTTAGTCAGGCTGCCCTTCTAGGTCACACACCAGTTCTGAATGAGAATTTTCAGTTGTTTTAGGAATTTTCTGGTGAGAACTCCATGACAGCAGAGACAAGCTATTCGCGGCAGCAGAACTGACCCCGGTAGGAGACACACAAAGATCAAATTTGGGATTTTAGTGGAAGATTTATTAATTAATTAAGATAGATTTTGAGGCTTACATAGTATGGTTATTTTGTTTTATTCTGTCAGTAATTCCCCACCTGAGTTCCTCAGCTAAATTCCCTTTGTAGGTTACACATTAACTTTCAATGAGGATTTTTTGTTATTTAGGAATTATCTGGTGAGAACTCCATGACAGTAGAGATAAGCTCTTTGCGGCAGCTAAACTGACCACGGTCGGACACTCATGGAAGTCAGAATTAAGGTTTAAGTGGTAACCTTATAAATTAATTAGATTTTTGGGAGTGGTGGGAAAGAAAACGAGCGACTCAGTCAATGATACCTTGGTTCGACGCAAGTCCCCCGTTTCTCCAGGCACTGGCTGGGTTAGGTTAGGTAAAGGCCACCAGATCTCCCCATGTCGCCCGACGACTTCATGGTTATACAGAGATCCAAGGAAAGGCACGGGCCATAGATGACGTGTCGGCTCTTACTCTAGCTTAGTATCACGACTGAGTCATAAATATGTAAAGGTGTACAGTAGACAGGGTGGTATAAGCTTGAAGGACAGAGACGAGGAGGTTAGCGGTGGTTACCAGCGGATGCCTCCCCTTGCCGCAATGGCCGTATCTGTTTTTAACCCGTTTCCTTTCGTCATTCCCAAAGGAGCTCGATCCGGAAAGGGGTCGGAAAAAGAGCAGAATGAAAAAGTGAGTAGAGAGCATGTGGTTTTATAAATTTAGTTCAAGTTTTGAGATAGGTAAAATTGTACCATTAGTTAATGTTAGTGGTTTGAACCGAAAGTGAGATAGTATAGCTATTTGTGGAGATGAATTTTAGGATTAGGTAAGGAGCCAGAGTGGTTAGGGTTAGTGGTTAAACTAAGGGTAAGATTGTAGGTTTATTGATGGATATTCAAGGGTTAGGGTTAGGTTTTGTTAATAGCCACCAGATCTAATAATATCAACAGGTAAAAGGTCTATTTTAAATTGTAATAAAAACTAAATTAGGCCTCCCAAAACGTCTGTAATAAAGGGGACGAAGGCAGCCGGAGCCGCCTGCGACCTCCAAACAGTTGGTCATGTTCTAGAAGAATAACAAAAACCCCAACTGACAATCTTAAGCCAGGTCAGCCTACTGGCCTACACTGGTTGTAATGAGAAATATCAGTTGTTCTGGAGCATTTTCTGACAGCAGAGAGAACTCTTCGCGGTAGCCAAGCTAACCACGGTCAGAAACTCATAATGTTTGGGAGGATTTAATTAAGGTTGTAATGAATATAGGATAGGTTGATTAATTTATAAGGTGTGAACGACTATTCGGTATTAAGTTAGTTTTGATTGTAATTACAGGTAAAGGTCTATTTTAAATTGTAAAAAATAGGCTATTTGTGGAGATTAATTATAAGATTAGGCAAAGAGCCCTAGTGGTTGAGATTAGGGATTAAACTAAAGCCTAGGTAATAGGTTTATTGACGAGTATTAAGTTTAGGCCAGGAGCCCAAATGGTTAAGGTTAGGGATTAAATTAAGGTCTAGATAGTAAGTTTATTGACCAGTATTTAAATTTAGGCAAGGAGCCCGAATGGTTAAGGTTAGGGATTAAACTAAGGTCTAGATAGTAAGTTATTGACCAGTATTTAAATTTAGGCAAGGAGCCCGAATGGTTAAGGTTAGGGATTAAACTAAGGTCTAGATAGTAAGTTTATTGACCAGTATTTAAATTTAGGCAAGGAGCCCGAATGGTTAAGGTTAGGGATTAAACTAAGGTCTAGATAGTAATTTATTGACCAGTATTTAAATTTAGGCAAGGAGCCCGAATGGTTAAGGTTAGGGATTAAACTAAGGTCTAGATAGTAAGTTAATTGACCAGTATTTAAATTTAGGCAAGGAGCCCGAATGGTTAAGGTTAGGATTAAACTAAGGTCTAGATAGTAAGTTTATTGACCAGTATTTAAATTTAGGCAAGGAGCCCGAATGGTTAAGGTTAGGGATTAAACTAAGGTCTAGATAGTAAATTATTGACCAGTATTTAAATTTAGGCAAGGAGCCCGAATGGTTAAGGTTAGGGATTAAACTAAGGTCTAGAGAGTAAGTTATTGACCAGTATTTAAATTTAGGCAAGGAGCCCGAATGGTTAAGGTTAGGGATTAAATAAGGTCTAGATAGTAAGTTTATTGACCAGTATTTAAATTTAGGCAAGGAGTCCGAATGGTTAAGGTTAGGGATTAAACTAAGGTCTAGATAGTAAGTTAATTGACCAGTATTTAAATGTAGGCAAGGAGCCCGAATGGTTAAGGTTAGGGATTAAACTAAGGTCAAGGTGGTAGGTCTATTGAAAAGTATTAGGTTTAAGTTTAGGTAGGGGGCTGGACCGATTGGGTTAGGGTTAGGGTTAGGGTTAGGGTTAGGGTTAGGGTTAGGGTTAGGTTTTGTTAGGGTTAGGGTTAGGTTTTGTTAGGGTTAGGGTTAGGGTTAGGGTTAGGGTTAGGGTTAGGGTTAGGGTTAGGGTTAGGGTTAGGGTTAGGGTTAGGTTAGGGTTAGGGTTAGGGTTAGGGTTAGGGTTAGGGTTAGGGTTAGGGTTAGGGTTAGGGGTTAGGGTTAGGGTTAGGGTTAGGGTTAGGGTTAGGGTTAGGGTTAGGGTTAGGGTTAGGGTTAGGGTTAGGGTTAGGGTTAGGGTTAGGGTAGGGTTAGGGGTTAGGGTTAGGGTTAGGGTTAGGGTTAGGGTTAGGGTTAGGGTTAGGGTTAGGGTTAGGGTTAGGGTTAGGGTTAGGGTTAGGGTTAGGGTTAGGGTTAGGGTTAGGGTTAGGGGTTAGGGTTAGGGTTAGGGTTAGGGTTAGGGGTTAGGTTTTGTTAATAGCCACCAGATCTCCCCATGTCGCCCGACGACTTCATGGTTATACAGAGATCCAAGGAAATGCACGGGCCGTAGAGGACATGCCGGCGCCTACCCTAGTCTTAATATCATGACTGAGTCATAAGTATGAAAGGTGTAAAGCGGACTACTTTACAACTTAAGGGTAAGGGTAAGGTGAGGTAAGTATGAAATACAGAGACGGGGGGGCTAGCTGTTGAACAACGGCGGACACCTTGCCCCTGCAAAATGGCTGTCTCTGACCGGCCTGTGACCGTTCCGGGAGTTCACCAGAGGCGCGCGGAAGTGTGAGGGGCCAGGGAATAGAGAGGGCAGAATGAAAAGGGGGGGAGAGAATGTGGTTAGAGTTAGGTAAAGAGCCAGAATGGTTAAGGTTACAGGTCAAAACCAGGGTAAGATGGTCCATTAAATAATGGATTTCAATTTTAAGTTTAGGCCCCCCAAGCCCAAAAGGTTAAGTTTAGGGCTAGCTAAAAAGTCAGGTAATAGATGTATTGATGAGTAGATTATTTTAAGTTCTAATATTATTATTATTGTTAGTAATATCATTATTATTATAATGATCCAATTATTACTACATTGGGCCTCCCAAAACGTCTGTAATTAAGGGGACGAAGGCAGCCGGAGCCGCCTGCGACCTCCAAACAGTTGGTCATGTTCTAGAAGAATAACAAAAACCCCAACTGACAATCTTAAGCCAGGTCAGCCTACTGGCCTACACTGGTTGTAATGAGAAATATCAGTTGTTCTGGAGCATTTTCTGACAGCAGAGATGAACTCTTCGCGGTAGCCAAGCTAACCACGGTCAGAAACTCATAATGTTTGGGAGGATTTAATTAAGGTTGTAATGAATATAGGATAGGTTGATTAATTTATAAGGTGTGAACGACTATTCGGTATTAAGTTAGTTTGGATTGTGATTACAGGCAAAAGGTCTATTTTAAATTGTAATAAAAACTAAATTAGGCCTCCCAAAACGTCTGTAATAAAGGGGACGAAGGCAGCCGGAGCCGCCTGCGACCTCCAAACAGTTGGTCATGTTCTAGAAGAATAACAAAAACCCCAACTGACAATCTTAAGCCAGGTCAGCCTACTGGCCTACACTGGTTGTAATGAGAAATATCAGTTGTTCTGGAGCATTTTCTGACAGCAGAGAAGAACTCTTCGGGTAGCCAAGCTAACCACGGTCAGAAACTCATAATGTTTGGGAGGAGTTAATTTAAGTTGTAATGAATATAGGATAGGTTGATAAATTTATAAGGTGTGAACGACTATTCGGTATTAAGTTAGTTTAGATTGTGATTACAGGCAAAAGGTCTATTTTAAATTGTAATAAAAACTAAATTAGGCCTCCCAAAACGTCTGTAATAAAGGGGACGAAGGCAGCCGGAGCCGCCTGCGACCTCCAAACAGTTGGTCATGTTCTAGAAGAATAACAAAAACCCCAACTGACAATCTTAAGCCAGGTCAGCCTACTGGCCTACACTGGTTGTAATGAGAAATATCAGTTGTTCTGGAGCATTTTCTGACAGCAGAGAAGAACTCTTCGCGGTAGCCAAGCTAACCACGGTCAGAAACTCATAATGTTTGGGAGGAGTTAATTTAAGTTGTAATGAATATAGGATAGGTTGATAAATTTATAAGGTGTGAACGACTATTCGGTATTAAGTTAGTTTAGATTGTGATTACAGGCAAAAGGTCTATTTTAAATTGTAATAAAAACTAAATTAGGCCTCCCAAAACGTCTGTAATAAAGGGGACGAAGGCAGTCGGAGCCGCCTGCGACCTCCAAACAGTTGGTCATGTTCTAGAAGAATAACAAAAACCCCAACTGACAATCTTAAGCCAGGTCAGCCTACTGGCCTACACTGGTTGTAATGAGAAATATCAGTTGTTCTGGAGCATTTTCTGACAGCAGAGATGAACTCTTCGCGGTAGCCAAGCTAACCACGGTCAGAAACTCATAATGTTTGGGAGGAGTTAATTTAAGTTGTAATAAATATAGGATAGGTTGATTAATTTATAAGGTGTGAACGATTATTTGGTATTAAGTTAGTTTTGATTGTAATTACAGGTAAAGGTCTATTTTAAATTGTAAAAAATAGGCTATTTGTGGAGATTAATTATAAGATTAGGCAAAGAGCCCTAGTGGTTGAGATTAGGGATTAAACTAAAGCCTAGGTAATAGGTTTATTGACGAGTATTAAGTTTAGGCCAGGAGCCCAAATGGTTAAGGTTAGGGATTAAATTAAGGTCTAGACAGTAAATTTATTGACCAGTATTTAAATTTAGGCAAGGAGCCCGAATGGTTAAGGTTAGGGATTAGGGTTAGGGATTAGGGTTAGGGTTAGGGTTAGGGTTAGGGTTAGGGTTAGGGTTAGGGTTAGGGTTAGGGTTAGGGGTTAGGGTTAGGGTTAGGGTTAGGGTTAGGGTTAGGTTAGGTAAAGGCCACCAGATCTCCCCATGTCGCCCGACGACTTCATGGTTATACAGAGATCCAAGGAAAGGCACGGGCCATAGATGACGTGTCGGCTCTTACTCTAGCTTAGTATCACGACTGAGTCATAAATATGTAAAGGTGTACAGTAGACAGGGTGGTATAAGCTTGAAGGACAGAGACGAGGAGGTTAGCGGTGGTTACCAGCGGAGCCTCCCCTTGCCGCAATGGCCGTATCTGTTTTTTAACCCGTTTCCTTTCGTCATTCCCAAAGGAGCTCGATCCGGAAAGGGTCGGAAAAAGAGCAGAATGAAAAAGTGAGTAGAGAGCATGTGGTTTTCTAAATTTAGTTCAAGTTTTGAGATAGGTAAAATTGTACCATTAGTTAATGTTAGTGGTTTGAACCGAAAGTGAGATAGTATAGCTATTTGTGGAGATGAATTTAGGATTAGGTAAGGAGC
>JASDAP010000266.1:0-22312 GCA_031216635.1 Dissostichus eleginoides | reverse complement strand
ACAGGCACAGCCACGACTCAAGATCCAGGACTCAGGACCACAGCAACAGGCACTCCCACGACTCAGGATCCAGGACTCAGGACCACAGCAACAGGCACAGCCACGACTCAAGATCCAAGACTCAGGACCACAGCAACAGGCACAGCCTGACTCAGGATCCAGGACTCAGGACCACAGCAACAGGCACCGCCACGACTCAAGATCCCGGCGTAGACAGACCAAAAATACATTTCACGGAAGCTGGTTATTCGGAACATGAGAGTACGCAGGTACAGACAGAGAGAAGGAAGAAGTAAGGTGTATAATGATCTCTTAAATATAGCCCGTTAAGGGCTTTGTTGGCGAGAAGAAGAATTTTAAATTCTATCCTGTGTTCTATAGGGAGCCAGTGTAAGGCAGCCAAAAGAGGAGTAATGTGGTCCCTTTTCCGAGCTCTGGTCAGTACAAGTGCTGCAGCATTTTTAATCAGCTGAAGCGACTTAACTGACTTTTGGTAAACCCTGATAATAAAGAGTTACAATAATCCAGCCTTGAAGTAACAAATGCACGGACTAGTTTCTCTGCATCGTTTTGAGGCAAGATATGCCTGATTTTTGCAATGTTACGTAGATGAAAGAAGGCGGTCCTTGAGATGAGGGCATTAAAGGATCAATCCTGATCAAATATAACACCAAGATTCCTTACGGTCTCGCTGGAGGCCAAATTAATGCCATCCAGAGTGAGTATATCTTTAGATAGTTTGTTTTGTAGATTCTTTGGGCCGAGTACAATCATTTCAGTTTTGTTCGTGTTTCACATAAATTTTTTTAAGGTAGGCCTAATCAATAATGATATATTTAAACATATATCAACCGGAAGTACCTGCCACTACTTGCCACTGCCACGATTTGAGCCAGGCCCTCCCTACTGGGAACCACCCTTGCTCTGGAGGAAAATGAGCACATAACAAAAATAACAATTTATAATAATAATATTATTAATAACTTGAATTTATATAGCGCCTTTCATTAACCCAAGGTCGCTTAACAATGAACATATAAAAAGACGTATACAAGACATAAAACACCTTGCAAAGAAAAATCTAAGAAAAATATGTTAAAGTGTTAAACAGCAATAATCACGATGGCCTATGCATAGGCGGCGTTTCATGTTTTAAAATACAATTCTTATTGCATTTTCAGCTAATTCAATCACTTTTCATAATCTAACTCACAATTCTCTCTTCATTGCACATCTGTGGCAAGCCGTCAGGGCCCTCTAGGCCCTCTCTGAGGGCCTAAGATATTCTACAAAATAATATTTAAAAACGTTAAAAAGAAATATTTTTGAAAATATTTTTTTTGTTATATTTTTCATTAGTTTTACCAAAATAACTTGATTTAATTGTATTTAAAACAACATTTCCAAAGAAATAAATCCTTCGAATCTGCCTGTTCAGTTTCTGTTTGAATGTGAAGGGTTAAATGAAAGAAGCTCGTCTCTGCGAGTTACTGTGAAGATAGGAGCTGATTGGTGGTCCAGCTATGAATTCACAGCGGGCCCAGCTATAGTAACTGAACGAGAGAGTAATGTCAAACTAGAGAATGCAATTCCTGAAGAAATTGCTAGTGGGAATGCTTTATGCTGAAAATCTGACGCTAAACTGCTATGCTGAAATGTAATGTGTAAGAAAAAAGTGAAGAATTTAGATTGAAATGATACATGAAAACTGGGGGCTTGAATGTGTGATGAGAGAAGAAAAGAAAGTAAAAAGGCTTGGAAAAGCAGCAGAATATTTGAACTGCAAACTTTTGAACTAACTTGATGGCGAATGATCTGTCGCCATGCCAACGGCATTTGATGACATCCCATAATACGCTTAGATGCGTTGATGGCTGCATCGTTACCAAACCTGTGATGTTTTGGGCCGTATGGAGCATTTTCACTGAAGTTATGAGAAAACCGCCACCGTTTTATGGCGAGGGATGCGTTTCCATGGAAACGGCATATGGTGAGATGTCAGATTTGACGTAGAGCTGTTGAGGCATGGAGAGGTGATATACAGGTGAAGATTGTGGGACGACCGGACCGTGTCCATTGGAGCTACGGCGACATCGTGTTTTATGGCGAGGGATGCGTTTCCATGGCAACAGCCTATGGTGAGATCTCAGATTTGGCTTAAAGCTGTTGAGGCATGGACCGGTGATATACAAGCGAAGCTTGGGGGACGACCGGACCGTGTCCATTGGAGTTACAGCAACATCGTGTTTTATGGCGAGGGATGTGTTTCCATGGAAACGGCATATGATGACACCCCATAATTGACGTAGAGCTGTGTTAACCATTATCTGAAGTCTGCTGCTCTGAGCATGTCAGTTGGAGTTATGACATCATCGTGTTCCATGACACAGGTGTTTATATTTGAGCTAACGATGTGTCCAGAGATCAAAGGTTTCCATGGTGATGGCAGTAATCAGTGAGAGGAGAGCATTTTCATTGTTCTGAATGAGAGATAAAGCTCTTACATGTGAACGTTTTGTTGAAGAACCGTAACAGATATCGGTGAAATTTCAAAGCGTGAAGCATGTCAAGGAACTTGAGCATCTGAATTGTACTTTTTGTGTACTTTCGGGTTAATAATGTGGCCTTTTTGGCAGATTAACTAAAGGTGTGCGGCTGCTGTGGTGGGGAAATATGAGGCTGAACTTACAATGGGGTTTAATGGAGACATGTTGAAAGTTTTTGTCACTTCATGCCTTCAAGAGGCATTTTGTTTAATTATTTTGCTTAATTTATTTTTATTTTTCAAGCTACGAGATGTTTTCCTACGTTTCTCATGAAAGATTATGTCTCAGGAATGTAGGGTTTGGGAATTATCACATCACGCACTCTAAAATCTGAAGAAGGCCTCTTTACCAAGGTCTGAACAATGTTTAATATCTCTAAAACTATGAATCAGATTGAAAAGTTGTTTAACATGAATAATGTCAGAAAGATGTGTAACATTTTAAAGTTGGAATGAGGTTTCTGAGTGAAAGTATGAAGGAGCAGTTAGCAGTTGAAGTTGCATGAAGATTGTTCAAGTCTGAAGAGTTTCTCCATTGACTTCCATGTTAAAAATGTGATGAATTATGGGATGTATCTCTGGAATTATGAAAGTTATGAATGAGTAAATTAATAGCCATCGATTCCCGACCGAGCTGAACGTTTTGATGTTTGAACGGAGTTTCTGCGATGTGGAATGTGGGAGAAGAAGAGGTGCAAAATAACCCGGCGGAATAATAAAGAATTTCGTGCGTAGCATAACAGATAGTGGGAATGCTGTCTCAGCATTCCCACTAAATGACAGTACAATTGATCAATCATATCTTCCCTCTTAGTCGAGGAACTAAGGCCCCTAAAAGTTGAGGTAACCCTACCCGAAGTAGAACAAAGCACAACCATGTTTTTTCATTACTTTAATATGTCTAGTTTATGAAACGGATTGTTGTATACAAATATTTTACTGCAACATTTACTGGAACTTTCCCATAACCGAAAATAGTGAAAATGTGGGCTCCTCTGAAGGGGGCCGTGTTGGCCTAGAGGTAATGCATACAATAAAGCAAATATTATAGCAATACCTTTTACCTTCTTTGTAATATTAACACTTAAACACACATAAATCATAGGCGGAAATGGAATAGGACATTTAAAATGCAAAAGGTATGTTTATGCTTTTCTGTCATTTTTAAACTAAAGAGTCCAATCACCCAAACAAGTCATTTATATGTACCAGAGACTCTTATCTTTTCATAAAAATAGTTTTTTTGACTATTCACTCCACCCTCTGCTGTCACCAGCCTCTAACAGCTAACCAGTGCAGCCAAAATGGCCGTCAGAAGGGGGCTCTGTGGGTGTACCTGTGTGAAGGGAAGGACACAAAGCATAGATTAAGAGATCAAAACATATTATATACCTATTATATATAATAATGTTTTTTATTATAATCATTATTATATATATGCTTTATATATCAAACTGTTCTATTCCAAACACAGTTTTTGTTTGTATTTTACATAATCTTTGAATAACACAGTTGATACTGTAGATCAGTGGTTCCCAAACTTTTTGTGCCCAAGGCACACCAAAGGACAAGTAAAAATCTCAAGGCACACCTATTGTGCAAAATAGCCCTTATAACACGTGTTATCACTCATATCATGTAAAATATCTCTAAATGTGCATAATTATTTACTAATGCCAAATAGAATGTGACAAAGACAACTATATTACTTAGTTTTTAGAGAGTACTTGTCCATGGACAAGTGAGTTTGGCAATTTACTTGTCCGAATACATTTTTCACTTGTCCAGAAAAATCGATCGGCATCGTATTTTACATTTTCCCACGGTTTTTACGGTAAGATTTTACTGCATCACACATAGGGTTGGGTATCGTTTGGATTTGAACGATTCCGGTTATGCTTTCGATTCCGGTTCTTTTCGGTTCTCGATTCTGGTTCATTGAGAGGGTAAAAATAAGTCCCATGACAAACTGGGAGAAAAATATATTTATGAAAACATTAAGTCAAATCTTTATTCCTATTTACAAATCACTTCATACTGTTTAATTTTGTTACGGTTATTGAATACAATTATATAAAAATAATTGTTTAGTTAGTTCTAAGTGGTGCAGTTTGAGAATGTACAATTGGCCCAGTGTCCTCTGATGTTACACTGCAACCTGCCTGTGAGACAGAGTCCAACCACACAGTCTGTGTGTCCAACACATGTCCTGCAATACACATGCTGCAGCTGCCCAGCTGCTCACTGTTTGTAAAAGTAAAAAATAGTATTTTCATTTCAATAATGTACTTTCTATAACCTGCTTCATAAACAATACTGACATCCTGCTCCTCCGAGTCTGGGGGTCCGGGGATGTGAGGACCGCGCGAGGACACAGACAGGGAGGCTGATTGAATTCATAAAGGAAATGGCGGTCAATATTAACAATATAGGAGCTAAAACGCTTAATAACCTTCATTACATGTTAGAGAAAGAACATAAGAAAGTTTGACAAATATGAGGCTGTTAAACGGGCAGCGAATCCGCTGTGTGTAGAAAGAGAGAGAGATAGAGAGAGGGACGCTGAGCTGCACCGTGCAGCGATCAGCTGATACGGCAACACGATACGGAGCATAGGGAGAGAGAGCTGCGGTCCGCCGGGCTCGGCCTCCGCCTCCTGTCCTCACAACTCTTATTAATCCCGGTACCGGACAATTGTTATTAACTTATTTGTTCTTACTCGGAACCGAGTTTTGCTTCCCAAGCCTGCCAATGTGCTACGCGTCCCGTCCCGTCCCGCCCCGCCCCGTCTAACAGTACAGAAAGCGGCGAGATGCATTTCCTTAGGAATCGACAAGCAAAACCACAACAATGGCGGACACGGACAATTTACGAATTAGTTCTGCCTTTTGTAAGCTGAATTTATCAATAATTTGTCAATAAATAAGGGCGAAAAACGTCACTTGTCCGTCGGACAAGTCAATTTAAAGATCTACTTGTCCGATATTGTAAATAAAACGTCCCGGACGGTGGGACGCGTGCTTTTTCGCACACTGCTGTATTATGAAATGCGTGCATACAAAGTACTGATATAGTAAATTAAAAAATAATTATTTTAGTTATTAGTTGTATATTGCAATAATAACGTATGGTTGTCACAAAATCCCACGGCACACCCGGACTTGCCTCACGGCACACCAGTGTGCCGCGGCACACCGTTTGGGAACCACTGCTGTAGATACTGTGATCCCATGAGCCAACAGGTTTCTTGGCATCATATGTTCACATATTTAAAGGGGACCTATCATGCAAAATGCACTTTGTGTTGTCTTTTATATGTGTCCCCAGTGTGTCAGGAGACTCACAAAGTGTCAAAAAACAAAACCCTCTCTCTTTTCCTCCGTACCCACATCTCTAAAAACGGGGGAACAACGGAGCTGATCAGTGATATGAAGATGACATCTAGCCTTCTATTTATTATACCAATATTCCTTAAATGTACCTAGTTGTTGCATAAGAGGCCAAAATATAATGATATTCTTCACAATATTCTATCTCTAATAATGACACATCAGGAATCAAATAGGAATTTCCCCCAATGTGAAACCAAAAGTTCCTCAATGCATCCACAGCTCTTCATTTCAGTATCTTTGAGGGCTTCCTTCACATGTCCAAGGACAAGCACAGCCAACACGCAGCTTGACAAATTATTTTCACATGATTTAAAAGAAAAACAAAGATTAATAATGAATAAATAATCAATGAATCATAACATTATAAAGAGTATATTTATACACTGGGCCCTACTGGGGCCCTACTGCTAAAACAAATTAAAGGAACACTTTGAAAACACATCAGATCTCAATGGGAAAATAAATGATGCTGGATATCTACTGATTTGGACTGGGTAATGTGTTAGGAACCAAAGATTGCCACATCATTTGATGGAACTTAAAAGTATCAACCTACAGAGGGCTGAATTCAATGACACCCCGAAAATCAAAGTGGAAAAATTATGCGGCAGGCTAGTCCATTTTGCTGAAATTTCATTCCAGCAACTCAAAATGGTACTCAGTGTCGTGGGGTATCGCCTCCCTGATGAGGACCAGGGCATCACTGAGCTCCTGGAAAGTCTGAGGTGCAACCTGGCAGGCATCGGATGGACCGAAACATAATGTCCCAGAGGTGTTCTGTTGGAATTAGGTCAGGCGAGCGTGGGGTATAGTCAATGGTATCTATTCCTTCATCCTCCTTGAACTGCCAGCATACTCTCGCAAAATGAGGCCGTGCATTGTAGTGCACCAGGAGGAACCCAGGACTCACTGCACCAGCGTAGGGTCTGACAATGGGTCCAAGGATTTCATCTCGATACCTAATGGCAGTCAGGGTGCCGTTGTCTAGCCTGTAGATGCCTGCGCGTCCTTCCATGGATATGCCTCCCCAGACCATCACTAAACCACCACCAAAGCGGTCATGTTAAACAATGGTACAGGCCATTCACATCAGTGGCCTGCTGGAGGTCATTTTGTAGGGCTCTGGCAGTGCTCATCCTGTTCCTCCTTGCACAGAGGAGCAAATAAGGGGTCTTAATTGATTCAAGACTCAATTTTAAGGCTCAGGTGAAAAAGGTCTGCAACAGGATCAAATTCAGTCTGTCAAATTTGAGGTTTACCAGAGACTGCATGTCAACAGAGGCGGCTCTGATGTACATGCACTCTATGGTTCTATCTCACATCACATACTGCTTAACAACCTGGTCACATGCCTGTACAACCACTCTTAAACCCCTGGAATCATTATACAAACAAACACTTAAAATAGTAGATAAGAAATCAGTTTATTCTCATCATTGCCCAATACTCACAAAATACTTGTTGAGCTGGGAAAATGTAATGAGATATGCAAATGCTTGCCTCATGTACAAAATAATACACGGCCTTACCGCTCAGACATTTTATCACCATACGCACACCCAACCCAGTCTCACATCTAAACGTGTAATAACTACGTTGGTCCACAACTTGGGACGTAGTATTTCTACAAAAACGCCTCTGAAATTGTAGGATCCCTACGTTTTTTTTCACCATTCATTTCCAATGGCTGGCATCTATGTCACGTGATCTTCAACTGTCTCTCAGCAGAAAAAAAAACATGGCCGACCTTCGTTTTATTCTCGGTGGAAAATGCCTATTTTAAGGTTAGTTTGGCCATTAAAATGCGTTTTGATGTCATTTGATGCGAGAAATATGAGTTGTTATTTCAGATTATTTGTGCAGTGGATGAACATGGTCTTTAGTTTGCTAGTTATTACGAAGATTACTAAAGGAAATTGTTCACATTCAACGTTTTCATGGTTGCTAAGGTGGTTGCCATGGACGCTGCTATCGAGTACTGTTAAAACCAACCCACTCTCTTCAGTCTGCGTACAAATGACACGACTTTACACATTGGAAATGCGTGCAATAGATATGCAGAAGTCCGATTTTGCGTGCATATGATACGCTAACCATTCCCATTGAGATCTGAGGCCGAGTTTTGCGTGCATATTATACGCCACGTTTCTTGCCTGCAGCACTTGTTTTTGTCCGGTCGGGTCTTGGTAGACCGGAAGCTGTGTGGTTCATAAAAACATGTTTTTACTCAATATCAAGCCACGATTATTGTTTTTATTTTAAATCGTATAATGTCTGACTTTTTTTGCCGTCTGTGAGGAAAAGAAATGGGCTCAGAGCTTCAGAATAATGAAATCTGTTTTTAAATCTTTTTTCCTTCTAATTTGTTATTCTTTTCTAAATAACACACCGTTATTTACTCAACAATAACACACAATTATCCTTGTTTTTATTTATTCGTTTAATTCTATAATCTCGGGCTTTTTAGCCGTTCCTCAGGAACTGAATTTCAAAATAAAGTCACCGGAAACAGACGTAGGCCTATAAGGGACATTTCGAGCATCATTGCGATACACGCCACAATCCCACTGAACTGATTACCCAAGATCCTCAGCTAGAAGCTCGGTGATTGGATTGTTTAGCCGCAATGCGCTGGGATATGGTGTTAATGCGATATGAAATCCGAAAAACATTTAAAAAAAGAAAATAATACTTTATTCCGAGTGTGCTTGCTTTTCTCTTTGGAAGTCATCACATAACGGCATTGTAATACACGGTTCGGCTGCATTACATATTACACATCTGCTGTAGTTCTTTATTTATAGAGCCCTGATTAGAAGACTTCTAGACAAACTGTGACGTGGATCATAAATATATCAGCAATTAAACAACATCTTCAATTTCTCTTCACACAATACGTCTCCTTGCAGTATCAACACTAATTGGCTGACTTTTACATTTGATCTAATTCGTAGATAGGTTATATTTACACCATAACGGTGCACAGCTGATATAAAAGGACTTGTAGTTTTTGAAGATATTGCTAATTTTCTTTGAATATAAGAATGTAAATACTGAGTTGAGAGAATAGTCAGGGGTTTTGGGTGATGGTAGACACATCTATGGAATCACAATTTCAATAGCTTACCATTAAATGACAGATATACCTTTCTGTCTGTGATGTTTTACAAATCAGATATTAATGTGTAGAAGTACAACATGAGAAATAGTTAGCAATATCCTGTAAAATGATGTGAAAACATGAATAAAACTAAAATACATAAGTGTCCTACACTAATAATACAAAGTTAGTATGCTGTGTGTACCTTGTGTGCACCGCCTAGTGGTTAAAGCACGTTATTGAATTATTTTTGTTGAATAATGTTATTTGATGAAAAAGATATTAAGAGTATACTCTACATACCATAGGGGGAAAGTAGAAGGTCAATGATAGAAATATAGAATATAAAAATTCAAGAAGATACTGTAAGTGATCTCTACAATAAAACAGTTTAGTGCCGGATGTACAAAGATATTAATAGGAGGATGTGCAAAACAGACAAACTAATTAACCTTTATTTAAACATTAAAGAATACTTTAGGTTATATACCCACATGACAGCTCATTGTTACTTTGTAATTCTACTCCACTACAATTCAGAGGTTAACCTGGTATTTTTACTCCACTACATTTATTTTAGTTACTTTGCAGATTCTGATTAATGATGTGAAATATAAACAACCCATAAATCAGACTTTAGTTACACCTGAGTAAAATTCAGGGAAGGTGATTGTCAAGTGCCAACAATCAGGAGAGATATAGATAGTTGGTGCTTGAGAAGACTAAACATTTATCTGCAGATCTCCATAAAGTATATTCATTACTCGTTATTCTCTACTAATAGTTAATTAAAGACTGTATATAATGGCTATTTTGCCTATCAAGATTTCAAGATTTTCTAAGGTTTCTAAGGTCCTCATATTAATATCTTTGTACATCCGGCACTAAACTGTTTTATTGTAGAGATCACTTACAGTATCTTCTTGAATTTTTATATTCTATATTTCTATCATTGACCTTCTACTTTCCCCCTATGAAAGTATGTACTCTTAATATTTTTTTCATCAAATAACATTATTCAACAAAAATAACATTATTCAACAAAAATAATTCAATAACGTGCTTTAACCACTAGGCGGTGCACAGAAGGTACACACAGCATACTAATGATTTCATTTCATTTCAAACCTTTATTTATCCAGGTGTATCCCATTGAGATCATTGATCTCTTTTTCAAGGGAGACCTGCTAATAACTTTGTATTATTAGTGTAGGACACACATATATGTATGTATAACATCTGAAGATGTGTAGTTTTATCAGTGGCGAACCGTCAGGGCCTTCAAGGTATTCAGAGAATACCCTGGAACACTCAGATAAAACAAACAAAAAAATCGATTTAATTATATAAATAAAATGTATATAAAATGAATAAATGAGAATCGTATCTGTGTTGTTGATCTGTAATATTACAGTGTTACGTTGACTTGTTTGTCCTTCTCGGACCATGCACTACGCATTTCAGTGGTTTTGTGTTAGAAAAGAAAGCAACCAATCAGATCTTGTTCTGGGTCTCTGGGTAGAATATCCTTCAACCAAGGTATTCTATATCCTTGATAGAATGCCGTGGCCGTTGCATTGAATGAGAGCGTACGTTTGGACTGACAGTTTGATCAACCAATCATATATTGATTTGTAGCCAATGGGCGTATTCTTTCAGAGTTTCCCTCGGTTCCAGGGTACTCTAGAAGGCCCGGTAGTTCACTGGCTCGAGACAGAGGATCTAGATCAGGGGTCGGCAACCTTTTTGATATGAAGTGCCATTTAAAAAAAAAATGTGATCAGTGTGCCGACGATCGTGAACTGTAAACCGGGGGGGGGGGGGGGGGGTGAAGAGCTCGACACTCGTGAACTGTCAACAGGAGGGCGGGGGGAGCCTCGCTGCGGGGAAGCAGTGTGTTGATCTCTTTCACCTGTCAGCGCAACTTACATGATGCGGTTTAAACAAATTTAAATAATTGGTTTAAACGGCATAATAATAATGACGACGGTCCGTTCTGTGATTCTCCAGAACACACAAATGGCCAGTCCGCCCCTGTGTAGCATATTATTTCGATGAGAGATGAGCAGATCGCCACTGGGCTTTCAACTAAAGACACAGCCACGCAAAAACTGCGGCATTTGTACAGCTCCTTATGGGTACTGCAATTTGTGAAGTGCGGGCGCGCTCCGGCAGTACTACACCTCTGATCATTTCACCACGGAGGAAAGCAGCAGAAAGTCGACTGGAATTAAAGAGAGCGGGGCTGCGTTGCGTGCATGGCTTCCTTTTGCAGGTAACGGGGAGACGCGCTCTGGCGGCGGTCTCGTTCAGGATCCGAAAATAAAATTGTAATATGTTGCACACTTATTCCACTTATTCCGGGTGTGCCACTGGTTACGGTGCTGCGTGCCAATGGTGGCACGCGTGCCAATGGTGGCACGCGTGCCAGGGGTTACCGACCCCTGATCTAGATGAATGCGACGAAGCAATTCATGCCGTTTTATTGTTTTTAACGTTGAAATGACAAGTGCAACAGGTGAAGATGAAGTTGTTGCGAAATTGTTGTGAGTACCCTTTTCAAGACGACAATTCAGTGAAAAGATGGACATTATAATGCCGGGGCGGCGAGTGTGTGTGTATCTACAGAAGGTCCAGTTGTGATAAACACGGTTCGCCACTGAGTTTTATTCATGTTTTTACATAATTGTACAGGATATTGCTATACTATTTCTCATGTTTTACTTCTACACATTAATATCTGATTTGTAAAACATCACAGACAGAAAGGTATATCCGTCATTTAATGGTATTGTTCCTGTAATGAGAGTTCACATTTATGCTACATTGAAGGGTGGAATTGACTACACATCTTCAGAAACGTAATTTGCTTCAGATATAACTCATAGCAATATTATAACCATTAAGAAAAGCCAACTGCATTAAAAACCCAGTTAACAAACACTAGGTAAAGTATTTGTCCTTCAGTAATGAAGATGTAATTCCAATGTAGACACACCTGGGGTCGCTGTTCAGTCTGTTACGCTGAGCCATGCATTGTCTGGAACGTAAAAGGGACGAAGAAGACAAAGTGAAGTGACGTACTTCCGGTTCAACATGAAAACATTCCCAGTTAAACATGCAAAAACAAATCGCTAAATAAAAAGATAAAACACTGCCATGTAATTTACGTTAGAATAAATAGAATGGTTTTGAATAATAGATGAGAGTAAAATCTACGTCACTTTACAGCCCCGCCCACTTTGGGGAAACCAACGCTCTCATTTGAACGGCGATCCAGCCTGAAGCCACAGAGCTCTTCTGTTACTGTCCTTTCTTCTTAGAGGAAGTACAGAAACACGTAACTCTGGATTTGTTTTAATGTTTGAGGTGCAATAAACGACACAGCAGCTTTTAGGCATGTTAAAACTATTATTTTCTGCCTCGCTCATGAGAGTAACAGCTGGAGAAATTACAGTCTCGCCTACTGATTTTAATTTAACCATATATCGAGCCCGATTCTCGATTTCAAATGTGTAACGTGGGAGAAAATAGTTTTTTTTGTTGGATTTAAGCACCCTTCAGTTGTTGAAGGTTCGAGCCCGCTCCGCGCTGTTCGTTTGATGAGTGGTCTGCTATAAAAAGGAAGGACTCAGACAGAGATATGAGATTAAACAATAAGCTGATTTAATGGTAGAAACAACAGTACAATATAACGAAGTACTTATATAACGAAGTACTTCGGGCCTCAGCTCTTCCACCGTGCGATGTACGTATCAGACAGTCAGACAGAACAGAGGCCGCGAGTGTACAGAATTCACAATATTTATTCCCACAAACGGAGAGGAGTTGTGTGGGAGGAGTTGTGTCGGTTGCTCCTCCCTAGGTGTTCATCCATTGGTGGACTCACTCCTGGGCGAGCCCTAGGCAGTGAATCAGAGTGAGTCAGCCATTGACGAGGTCTAAACAGCGAATCAGAGTGAGTCAGCCATAGGTGTGGGAACTTTGGATCTCCTGCGCCGCCGATCAGTCCCAGGTCATCTTTTATGGCAGCCATAAAATAAACAATTCTGGGTTGAACGGGGGTGAGGTACCAATCCTTATCTTCGTTTATCCTCAGCACCTGGCCGTACCACTCCGCATCCCAATCTTTCTCTCAGTACAATCTCTGCATAGACTCAATGGTGTCAGTTTTATTACCTTTCTCCTGCAACCCCCCATGCTCCTATCCGGGCCATTAAAACCCCGGGGGGGCGACTGGATCCTCTACATTCCTAAGTCAACGCACACACAATTGACCACATCAAACAAAACAAAATAAGAACACTTGGTCTAGTTTCATAAGTATACATTTTACACAGACAAAGTTATAATTATTAAAACAGGTTATATAGGATATACAGGTTACTTTAGTTTCTAACGTAATTGAGAATGCAGTTTAGTTCTGTGGGAACGTAATTTTTAGGAGACAAGGGTTTAACAGCACTCGATAGCAGCAGCCATGGCAACCACCTTAGCAACCATGAAAACGTTCAATGTGTACAATTTCCTTTAGTAATCTTCGTAATAACTAGCAAACTAAAGACCATGTACATCCACTGCACAAATAATCTGAAATAACAACTCACATCAAATGACATCAAAACGCATTTTAATGGCCAAACTAACCTTAAAATAGGCATTTTCCACCGAGAATAAAACGAAGGTCGGCCATGTTTTTTCTGCTGAGAGAAAGTTGAAGATCACGTGACATAGACGCCAGCCATTGGAAATGAATGGTGAAAAAAAAAGTAGGGATCCTACAATTTCAGAGGCGTTTTTGTAGAAATACTACGTCCCAAGTTGTGGACCAACGTAGTTATTACACGTTTAGATGTGAGACTGGGTTGGCACACCTGTAACTAGGTCAACAAGAGCTGCAACAAGAGGAGACTGTGTTAAGGAAGAGTTCATTCAGCCAATCTTCTTTTCTTTTAAAGCTGCACAACAGTGGAACTCAATCCCAGTAAAGATTAGAGAACAAAACACCTGCAGTTTATTCAAATCTAACTTAAAAGCATGGTTAGTGGAAAATCAGCTCTGTCAACACGGACACAATCTGCACTTTACAACACTCTGTTTGTATATGTGCCTTGACCTATTGCTATCTGTCTGCTTTGTGAATATGTATTTTAGTTTTGTTTTGATTTTATGTTTTATGTATGCTTTTATCATAATATAAGCATGTATGTTGAATGTTGTTTTACTGATTGTATTTACCTGTCATTTGAAGTGAATTTTTTTTTTAGGATGACTTTCAACATCTGTCCAGGGACTGCAGATGAAAAATAGCCTGTTGGCTAACTCTGGCGCATTTACAGAAATGTCAATCAATGTGCACTGTCCCTGTCAAATAAATAAATAAATAAAAAAAATAAAAAATAAAAATACCAGTCCTGCTGATGGGTTGAGGCCCATCTACGGCCCTGTCCAGCTCTCCTAGAGTAACTGCCTGTCTCCTGGAATCCTTCCATGCGCTTGAGACTGTGCTGGGAGACGCAGCAAACCTTAGGGCTATGTCACGTATTTATGTGCCATCCTGGAGGAGTAAGACTGCCTTTGTAACCTCTGAAGGGTCCAGGTACTGCCTTATGCTAGCAGTATTGACACTGACCCTTGCCAAATGCAAAACTAATGAGAAACAGTCAGAAAAGAAGAGGAGGGAAAACATTTCAATGGCCTCCACCTTGAAAACCATTCCTGTTTTGGGGGTCGTATCATTGTTGCCCCTCTTGTGCACCGGTTGTTAATTTCATTAACACCAAAGCAGCTTCAACAGATTAACAACCCCATCTTCTACTTAACTGACCAGAACAATGTCCCAGAAGTTGAATTTACTCCTTTAGTGTTCCTTTATTTTTTTTTAGCAGTGTATTTGTATAAACTTGATATAGCCAATTGTTTTTATTCCAATCAAATCAGTCATAAAAAGATGACAGTTAGCCTTATTCCAACATTCAAGATTAACCTAGGTTCTCCAGAGAATACAATGAATAGAGTGATATTCTTCAGACTTTCAAAACAGTATTTTATTTGATAATTTCAGCCAGTTGTATCTTTTTAACTCTTATTGTTAGAAAGGTCATAGAACAAAATGTTTGACCTTATGCATACATACGTACTTATTCATTCTCTATTGGCCCCTTCCGACATCCACAGCTATTCTGCTACCTTTACGGGCACTCCTCACATGACCAGAGAAAGTCTTTGCCAAAGTTACTGTAAAGCACAAACTGATTCCTACAAACAGAGTCATTTGGAAATCCATGTGCATAATCCAGAGAGCTTGTAGATGTTCTAAGGGACAATACAGGGACAAGGAGTCTGACAGCACAGCTCCATCAACAGAAACATGTGGTCTGGACTAAGAACCATCTCTTCCAAATTGACCTTCTATGCAAGGTTTGAAATCAACAATGGCTTAGGATGCGCTAAAGGCCAAGGGAAACCGGCCTACTTATACTATCCAGAGCAGATGTGTTCAGATGTTTCAAAAGGATTTCTACACAAGGCACCTGGACCTGATGGCATCACTGACCGAGGTGTGTGCAGAACATCTGGCAGCTTCAGTCTGTAGTCCCCACATGTTTCAAGAAGTCCACCACTCTCTGCCTGAATGACCACTGCTCAGAAGCACTCACCTCCACCATTATGGAGTGCGTTAGTTGGTTGATCAAACTTCTATTACCTCCACCCTCACTGACCTATCCACTTCAGTGTGTTAGGTCGCCCTGCCTGCTACCACATTGACCAAAGCCCTCCGAGCTTGCCATCAGGCTCAGAGACCTTGCACACACCTCCCTCTGTGATTGGACCCTGACAGGCCACATCCTCAACCTTAACCCTCAACACCGGAGCCCCTTAGGGCTGCCTGCTCAGCCCTCTCCTATACTCTATGTTCACACACGACTGCGTGGCCACACACAGCTCCAACACATTGACAAGTTTGCTGATGACAAGATGTCATCCACCGGGGCACCAATGGCAATGAGACGGCCAACAGAGAGGAGATCAGAGGCTTGACATCTTGGTGCCGTGACAACAACCTTCATCTCAACGTCAGCAAAACCAAGGAGCTTGATTGAGGACTGTGAGCTACAAGGAAAAGGATGCTCCACCATCAACCTCAATGGCACTACAAGGGAGAGATACAGCAGCTCCAGGTCCCTCTGGGTTCACTTTGCTCATGACCTGACCTGGTCTCCCCATACAGACACATTTAAGTCAGCAAGACCAAGGCTCCTGTTCCTCTGCAGGGTGAAAGTGTTCAACAGTTGTTGTACATACTACAATCCAAACAATCCAAAATGCTGATAAAAAGGCGATCAAGAGAAGACAAACCTCCAACACTGGACACACAATCACACAATCTTGCAGCTTTTAATTTGAATTGCATGATGTGCCGCAAAGGTAGCAGAATAGCTGTGGATGTGGGTAGGGGCCCATAGAGCATGCATATGTACAAGGTAAAGAGATGTTGTAGTGCTACGACCCTTCGATAGAAAAGAAATTGGCTAAACTTGCTGAATTGTACAAATAGCATACTGTTAAATGTGTGAGTTGTCATTATTAAGGACGGCGAAAGCATGAAGAATATCACTATTCATTGTATTCTATGGAGCGTCTAGGTTCATCTTAAAAGTAGGAATTAGGCTAAATGTCATCCTTATATGACTGATTTGAATGGAATAACAACAATTGGTTATAACAAGTATATGCAAATACAGAGGGCCTCAGTGTATACATATACCCTCTATAATGACTTATTCATTGATGATTCTATTTATTATTTATCTTTGATTTTTCTAGTTAAAATGATGTGTAAGTTGGCTGTGCTTGTCTTTAACCTTGGACAAGTGAGGAAAGACTCAAAGATACTAAAATGAAGAGCTGTGGATGCCTTGAGGGGACCATAGAGGATGGGTCCAAATGTTGTGCTATGCTCCTGCTAATATTTATGGAACAAGATGTTACTGGGTTTATGCAATAACATAAACTAGTTATGTTTAAGGAAAGATTGCGTTTCGGGTTCAAAAATGTTTTTGATATAGTTGTATATGGGAGGATAACATGATGTAGTAATGTACTAACAAGACAACATGTTAACTTTTGGTTTCACATTGAGGATAATTCATGTTTATTTGTCTGCATTATTGTGTGTTTTATTCTTTTTTTATTTTGAATGCATTATTTGTATTCCATACATTTAGGCTATCAAACATTTAGGCTATATAACACACATACAAATACAAAGGACCCCAGTGCATATATACTCTATATAACATATATCATTCATTTAAGATGAATCTTTGATTTATCCAATCTAATAATTGAAAATGTTTATTTAAATCATGTGAACATATGATGCCAAGAAACCTGTTAGCTCATGGGATCACAGTATCTACAGTATCTACAGTATTATTCAAAGATTATGTAAAATACAAACAAAAACTGTGTTTGGAATAGAACAGTTTGATATATAAAGCATATATATAATAATGATTATAATAAAAAACATTATTATATATAATAGGTATATAATATTTTTTGATCTCTTAATCTATGCTTTGTGTCCTTCCCTTCACACAGGTACACCCACAGAGCCCCATTCTGACGGCCGTTTTGGCTGCACTGGTTAGCTGTTAGAGGCTGGTGACAGCAGAGGGTGGAGTGAATAGTCAAAAAAAACTATTTTTATGAAAAGATAAGAGTCTCTGGTACATATAAATGACATTTTTGGGTGATTGGACTCTTTAGTTTAAAAATGACAGAAAAGCATAAACATACCTTTTGCATTTTAAATGTCCTATTCCATTTCCGCCTATGATTTATGTGTGTTTAAGTGTTAATATTACAAAGAAGGTAAAAGGTATTGCTATAATATTTACTTTATTGTATGCATTACCTCTCTGTGAACATTTAGGCCAAATTTGGTGACATTCTGATAATTATTTCCAGAGATACATGGGATAAGGCCAACACGGCCCCCTTCAGAGGAGCCCACATTTTCACTATTTTCGGTTATGGAAAGTTCCAAACATTAACCAAAAAAAATTTTTTTGCAGTAAAATATTTGTATACAACAATTCGTTTCATAAACTAGACATTAAAGTAATGAAAAAACATGGTTGTGCTTTGTTCTACTTCGAGTAGGGGTATCTCGATAACTAAAGCCTTTTTGGGGGGTTTGTTCCTCTACTATCTAAATGGGAGGGTTTTATTATCGCGGATTTTATGACAAGTTTCGCCCACTGTGAAGCTTTTCTTGTTTCCATAGCAACAACAACTTCCTGTCAACAGCGTAAACTAGCCTTCAAAATAAAAGCATGTCCATACAAATAGGAAGCCAAGCTAGTGGAGCCTAGCAGCGGCGAAAATGTGGCGCTTACACTGTAGGTGCGCCGCGTTTGCGCTTCAGATGAGGCTCCCCATAGATATGTCTCATAATTATTTGTGTGAACAGAAAAATAATTTGTGTGTAAATATGTGATTTGTAAATGTAAAACACCATCCACAAATGCATTTAAAAGATTTGCAAACTCACAAATAAATTTGCAAATGTAAAACGGATCTGCAAATAGGCCAAATATTTTCAAAAAAAAAAAAGATCTGTGAATATCTCTTTAACATTGACAACTTTCGATCAGGCATTTGTGAATCCATTTTGTATTTGTCAACCAAAAATGCGCTTGCGGATCTCAAATCTCTGCTTGTGGATCGTCTTTTTACACAAACGGAATTTTGAGACATACTTTCCGCTGGTCTCGGCAAATAATCTACTCGTGTCACTCGGTTATTTTCGGAAACCACGTGATGGCCTGCTGATGACGACAATTCCGCATGATTTCAAAGTAAGAGCATGATGGTTTGTTTAATACTCTGTTTTTATATTATAATGAACAGCGGAACGTTAGATGCATTCTTTATCACCATCATCATCATGTTATATTGATACAGTTAGTTTCGGTTGGTTTATTGGTTCAATACAGCATATATCGAGCACATTCGTATGCATTGATGTTGAAGTACAGGCTATACGCCACTTTCGGGTCCCGGGGGAGCAGCTGGCAGCGAAGCAGCCCAGAGATAACTCTTTCTTCATTGTTTTTTTGTGAATTCAGTCAAGCGGGTCAAAGTTACAAAGCACTTCACATCTTATTAATCGGCCTAGTTTTACTTTACCAGTGCAGTGGTAAGGTAATCTGTAAAAAAGCACCGTATTTAGGTTAGCCTTCATAGTAAGGCTACATTAAATGTTATAATATTCATTGTGTCCTTTCTACTGTATATTTGAAAAATGATTGATTCGAAAATGATATGCTGCTACAGTACAGTACAAGTAGCCTACTTGATCTGGTTGTTTCATTCAAGCTCGGCTCCGTGTGTGTCTGTGTGGCACGAGTGAGCGTGCCTCATTCATCCCAAATTGTGAAATGTGTGGAAACAATATCATTAAATACAAATGAAAGCAATAGACAGGAATATATGCATATACAGTAGAAAGGACGCGATGAATATTATAACATTTAATGTAGCCTTACTATGAAGGCTAACCTAAATATGTTGCTTTTCTACAGATTACCTTACCACTGCACTGGTAAGGTAAAACTAGGCCTTGCTGTGGTCCTACTTATACCGTATACTGGTCCTCTTGCTTGTCTTGAAACCCTCAGAAAAGAAACTACTTTAACCTGTCCTTGTTGGACACGCTTTAATTTATGCAAAAGTGTGAAACCCTTTTCTTTTGGTTAATTCTCGTTTTCTCCTGTTTATACGCCAGAGTAGGTAAGAAGCCTGTACGTTTATTTTTCTTATTTGTTAGGCAATATTTATGTGTTCAGAGATTTGTTTGTTTTGTGGGTTGTTGCGTTTCTTTGTTAAAAACTTTGGTAATTAAAATGACCAAACGGCATTCTCTGTCTCGGTGTCCATGTTCTTGGGAGTGGGAAGAGTTGGGAGAGGGTAATTTTATGCTGGGCCTAGTTTCCCCTAGATCTGGGCGTAACAGTGATAAAGAATGCATCTAACATAGCCGTGGGAACATGTTTCAAATGGGGTGCTGTGGGGATGACACCAGGGCCGGTTCTGACCAATTTGCTGCCCTAGGCAAGATTTTAGCTGGCATCCCCCCCCCCCCAAAGCCTGAAAAACATACAGTAGAAAAGATAAAGGTCGATAGAGTATCCAAGGAATACACAATAGAATATATAAAGAATAAAGGAAAAACCTACAAAAGACCAATACACTACAAAAACAAAAACTTATTGACATGTTGGACAGCTTATATAAAAAGGCTTCAAATGTATTTAGTATTGTATTAACATGTTTTAACACGTCACATCCTCTAAGGGGGTCCGGGGGTATGCCCCCCCGGGAAGATTGTTTTTAACATTTTAAAGTAAAATGCTTCAATCTGGAGCACTTTGAGCATAATTACAAGAGACTGGATCTAGGGGGTACAACTTTAAACACCCATATGAAGAAGATCGGTTTACATTTTAATAACCAAATAAATATGTGAACATAACCAATAACCTACCATAGCCAATAACTAGGGCTGTCAAGTTAACGCGTTAATAACGCGTTAACGCAAAAAAAAATTAACACGACTAATTATTTTAACGCGATTAACGCATGTGTATTTTTTGTCCTCGGCCGCCCCGTAGTTTCAGAGCGCATCGAGTTTAAAATACCATCTACAAGCTGATGCTGACAGCCCCGCTCCTGCCGCCCGCTTGCGGCAGACCACACTTCCACGCTCACCGGCAGGCCTGGACTGGCCATCGGGAGGACCGGGAGGGTGTGTGTATGTTACGTGTATTGTTGTTGTTAGCATCTGGTGCTAGCTAGCTGCGCTAACGGATATAAGGAGCTGTTTCAATGAAAACAGAGGAGCAACATTTCGCCGACAACTGCGCCGAGCACTTGACTTTATGCAGGTGGCCCGACAGTGGGACATTGTACGAAAAGTCAGCACGGATAGTGCGCGCAACATGATTGCAGCGTCCAGGCAGCTCCCGTTCGAGCATATGCCTTGAGTTGCACATAGCTCCAACGATCCATCACAGTGTCTACACACACACACACACACACACACACACACACACACACACACACACACACACACACACACACACACAGGTTCCAGGTTGAATTGAGGCGAATATTTGTAATGTTCAGAGGTTGTTGTGTTTAATATTCATGAGAATATTTGTCATTGTTCAAATCATAAACAAACATTTGCATAAAGCATATTTGTCCACTCATATGTTGATAAGAGTATTACAAACTTACAGACTGACAGCCCTACCAATAACAAATAAATGTAACGTACTTTATTTTTGTTGTTCAATTATATCTTATTTACCTAGTTAACAGTTATTTATTTATGCATTTTTTAATCTCTCCAGTTTTAAAGGATATTTTTGGTTACTGTCCTATAGTATACATTGGAATTATTTCAAACCTGTTTTTTTTATCCTAATAATTATAAAGGTGTGCCTTGGAAATATGTGTTGACATAAATTGTGATCAAACCGTTTGAGACCCACTGAGATAACTTAGACTAAAGTGAACTATCTAAACCCTCAGAGTCCTTTACCTCACTGAGCCTCTCAGGGGAAATGGAAAATGTAACCGGGGTGAAAAGGGTGTTATCTTTACTTAATTATGAATGTTGTTACATCAATGCCGAAAATTAGTTTTTTTTGTATTATATTTGTATTATATTTCCATTTAATCTTGTGGACGTGCAGATTCCCTGTCCTCCATCAGGTGCAGCTGCAGCACCCTCAGCACCCCTACTTCCCATGGCCATGGCATCTAACGTTCCGCTGTTCATTAAAAAAACAGCGCATTAAACAAACCATCATGCTCTTACTTTGAAAACCATGCGGAAATGTCGTCATCAGCAGGCCATCACGTGGCTTCCGAAAATAACCGAGTGACACGAGTAGATTTTAGCCGAGACCGGCGGAAAGGTTGTCTCAAAACTCCGTGTGTGTAAAAAGACGATCCACGAGCAGAGATTTGAGATCCATGAGCAGAGATTTGAGATCCACGAGCAGAGATTTGAGATCCACGAGCAGAGATTTGAGATCTACGAGCAGAGATTAGAGATCCACGAGCAGAGATTTGAGATCCACGAGCAGAGATTTGAGATCCACGAGCAGAGATTAGAGATCCACGAGCAGAGATTTGAGATCCGCAAGCGCATTTTTGGTCGACAAATACAAAATGGATTCACAAATGCCTGAT
>JASDAP010000264.1:0-25004 GCA_031216635.1 Dissostichus eleginoides | reverse complement strand
GAAGCCCCTTCTCTAATTCACAACGTTGGACGAAATGACATTAAGAGAACGGGATTTACAATTAAAAGGCGGATCATGGTTAACGTGTGTTGCTAACTTTATCCGGTATCCTAGCCTAATCTGTTATCTGTAAACGTTCCCTAAATCAGTAGATTTAGGGATAATCCACTAACATCCTTTAATACACATGTTAATTTGATTCAGATGTGCTGATAATATCCGCAATATAAATCTTTAAACGTCTTCTTACCTTTAAAAGTCCATCACGAACGGTCTATTATGCTGCAACTCTACTGTGCTGCTAGCCTTGCCGCTAACTTCCGGGAACTATTGAGAGGCTCCACGATCCGCCATTGCTGTAAAAAATGGTCCATTGGAGTGAACAGAGATGTCGTAAATCTTCTATTATAGGGCTCTGGTTGGGACGTGTCACGTCGGCCTGGATGTCGCCAATGATGTTATAGGAGCGAAAATTCTGGATCTGCTTGTTAGCACCCCCCCTTTTTTTTTTTTTTTTAGAGATGCGGGTACGGAGGAAAAAAGAGAAGGTTTGGTTTTCTGACACTTTGTGAGTTCCCTGACACACCGGGGACACATATTTATGTATAAAAAGACATCAAAAAGTGCATTTTGCATAATAGGTCCCCTTTAAATTCTAAATTCAACTGCAGCCCATCACTCTCCTCACATGGGAAACGATATCCACTTGTTTTGTCTTAGAATTACAGAGCTGTTTTTGTTGTAGGTGGCTGAAATATTAGTTTTAATAAACATGATCTTTTTTGTGTCTAGCAGTCTTCAGAAGGTGCAGATAGAAACATAAACCAGCAGTATAACCTGCAAAAAAAGTGTATGCGACATGAAACACAACATGAAGAACACGTGAAAAGCCACTAGCTGGACCATGACTGAGTTAAAATGATGACTGGTTAAGTATCCATGCTCTGACAGTATCTGCCTTATTCCCTATTACAGGGGAAGGTCTCGTCACATACACCATGTTACAAGCTATCATATAGTGCCAACTCACTGGCTGTTTAAAGATGCCAAATTTAGTAACTTCTGAACAGTACTATTCACTCTAATTCATCCACCCCCAGATTTCCTTCTCTACCTTCCTCCTCCACTCCTCATCCCAACCTCCTCTTTGCTCCTCCACTCTACATCACACTCTCTGAGAAATAAATAAATAAAGAAGGAATGTAGGGGGCGGGGGATTAATTTTGGTTCTCCGTTCACTACGCTGCTGAATCGATGGACAGTTACCACGGTAACAGGAAGGCTGAACCAAAAATATCTTGAACACCTCCCCCTACATTCATTTTGCCGACTGATGCATCTTCCTACATCACCTTCCAGAGCATGTTGTGTGTTAACTCCAAATGACAAATTAAGAAAAACACAACATAACGTATGAGGGTGTAAGCATGGAGTGCAGTCAGCTCTCCTAACTACTGAAATGCTTCTTCTTCTTTGAACTCATTAATGTTCAAGAATGGAAAAAGTTTGATCCTATGCAAAGCTCAAGTTAAGTTCCGTCCCATCAGCTGCTGCTTTAGACATCTCTTTTATGGCTTGATATTTATCAGTTTATTCTTGTTGCTTACTGTGTCCAGGAGGCGTAGAATGCTGACTATTCACCACTCTACATCATTGGTAGGAGACGAAAACGAACCTTAGTCCATATCAAAAAAGTCTTCCGTCCACACGGAATCGGCTCATGAAACGTGTCCGTCCACACGAGACCGCTCGACCCGCTGGAGACGCTGTAGTACATATGCTGGGCCTGTAAGTGGCGCTGTACTTCCGCCACAAATACACCAAAAGCAGCGAAAGAAGACCCCCGAGCATGGTTTGCCATGGTTGCCTGGTTGCCCTTCTGTTTATTCTCTGCGGTGGATTTAGCAACATGTAGTTCATGTAGTTTCTCCATGTCCACTTGTTGCTGATTGTGTTGGTAGAGGATCTGTAGATTTTGCACTAACATCTGTAGCATGGTCCGTAGCGTCTGGAGCACGAAAGCAACCCTGTGATCCGCCATTGTTGTCGTTGTTGGCGAAACACATCAGCAATGACGCGGGTGGCGTGGGGTGAGCAGCAGAGGTGGGAGAGGCGGGGCTATGGCGTCATCGTTATCAGGAAATGATTGTATAGGACGTACACACGGAGCCGTTTGGCCCTTCTGAATGGTCATTAGTTTGAATATTTACAGATTTTGGGAGGGCCCTCCATTTGACAGTCCTGCCCTCCCCCAATAAACACGTTTTTTATTATTTATAAAATAAATAATTTAATTTTTTTAAATTATAAATAAACTGTGAACTTTAATGCTACGATGTATGTGATGTCATATAGTAATATAAGAGTAATAAATGAAAACAGTATGAATTTACAGTTCTGTTTCATATGGGTGTTGAGAGATGTATCCATAGATCTCTTAATTTTGCTCTCAAAGTGCACCAGATTGATGCTTTTAACTTCAATATAAAAATAAAAAACTCTCCCGGGGAGCATGCCTCCGGACCCCCTAGAGGAGGTGAGGTCCGCCCCCACTTTAAAAAAATAGCACTTTACCCCTGCTTACACCTATATGCCGTGAGCTGATTATCGAGCCTTCATTGTAACAGTCGCGGGTGTACTGTGTATGTGCGTGGGAGTGTTGCAGTAGATAATTCCACTGTAGCGACCGGTACATTAATGGGAAACCCTACATGTTTGAGCACCCTCTGTGAAACGTCAAGCTACCCCGCAGCACCCCCAAAAGAAAATATCTGGCGCCGCCACTGGCCGCGGCACATGACGGTTTTGTGTGCCCTCCCATGAAAATCATATGCCCTCTCTGTAGATTTGTTCTGGCGCCGGGTCTGCATTGTTTTACACTGTCATGCAATATGCATAGCCATCAATCACAGGATGAAAACATTTCCTATAAAATAGTGAGGAATTACTGTTTTGCTAGTGTTTTTCTTAGCAGTGTGGAGTGTGCTTGTTATGTAATTGTGTGTGAGGGAGAGGAGGAGAGAAAGAGCGAGATAGAGAAGAAAAATAGCAAGCTTGACATAAAATAGTACAGACACACACATTGCTCAAACACAATGCCACATTATTCACATCACATTTGTACATCTTTGTGGACTAAATACAAATGTGTCCTATTGTTCTGTAATCTTCCCTTCACCCCCATTGATTCCTGCACATGTTGGTCAATTTTAAACGTCGCTGTTTTTTTTGTTTGCTTCCTTCTTTGTGGGCGACACACACTTTCAGCTCCCTGCTTCCCTATGAGCCATGATGTACTGTAGTTTTGCATCACTTGGAGGTATAACACATCAGTGTGGTACATTGAGGTATGCTTCCATCTCCGTGTGATCCTGCAGCTTCATTCTTTACGTTTTGTTTCTCATCCTTCATGAAGATTTGGATGTGCATTGTTGGGGTGAAGCAGCCTTCAGTGGTTGAAGGTTCGAGCCCCCTCCGCTCCGTTCGTTTGATGAGTGGTCTGCTGTAAAAAGGAACGGCTCAGACGCAGAGATATGAGGTTTAACAATAAGCTGATTTAATGGTAAAAACAACAGTACAATATAACGAAGTACTTCGGGCCTTGGCTCTTACTACCATGCGATGTACGTATCAGACAGTCAGACAGAACAAAGGCCCCGAGCGTACAGAATTCATAATATTTATGCCCACAAACGGAGAGGAGTTGTGTGGGAGGAGTTGTGTCGGTTGCTCCTTCCTAGGTGTTCATCCATTGGTGGACTCACTCCTGGGCGAGCCCTAGGCAGTGAATCAGAGTGAGTTAGCCATCGACGAGGTCTAAACAGCGAATCAGAGTGAGTCAGCCATAAGTGTGGGAACTTTGGATCTCCTGCGCCGCCGATCAGTCCCAGGTCATCTTTTATGGCAGCCATAAAATAAACAATTCTGGGTCGCACGGGGGTGAGGTACCAATCCTTATCTTCGTTTATCCTCAGCACCTGGCCGTACCACTCCGCATCCCAATCTTTCTCTCAGACAATCTCTGCATAGACTCAATGGTGTCAGTTTTATTACCTTTCTCCTACAACCCCCCCATGCTCCTATCCGGCCCATTAAAAACCCGGGGGGGGCGACTGGATCCTCTACATTCCTAAGTCAACGCACACACAATTGACCACATCAAACAAAACAAAATAAGAACACTTGGTCTAGTTTCATAAGTATACATTTTACACAGACAAAGTTATAATTATTAAAACAGGTTATAATTATTGGAACAGGTTATATAGGATATACAGGTTACTTTAATCCCCCTTTTGATCTCACCTCCAGAGATCAATTCACACAAAGCATTCGACACATAACCACTGTCATTCTTTTCTACTGTGTCTGTCCCCCAACATTATATAAATCCATCAGAAGCTGGGATTTAGAGTACTTTAAACCTTCGGGAACTGCCCACCATAACAACCTCTTATGACAGTGGAGGGAGACCAAAGTATATTAAAACTGCGTCCCTGTCTGCTGAGTCATCATGCTATCCTCTCCTTCCGATGCATAAGCCAACAAGGGCATTTGGTACGGAGGGACAGCTTTTCCTTCAATGGTGGAACTGATGAATCTAACACACAATGAGCGGATACAAGGCACACAACAACAACCACATGTTACTAAAATGGCAATAAAAGTAGCTATAGAAATCAAAAGAGACATTATTAAACCTTTCCATGGACCAAACATGTTTGTAAACCATTCCTCCAAGGGGTTGTGTATCCCTGATTGTTCATGCATAGTTATGGATAGTGTGCGAAGACCTTCTAAAGCCTTTGTGACGGAACCGTCCGGAGCCGTATTGTTTGGAATGAAAGTACAACACATATCACCAAACATTGAACACACACCTCCTTTCTCAGCTAACAGCATGTCAAGGGCCATTCTATTCTGAACTGCCATAAGGGAAGTCGGCCCCAGCTGTTCAGCGAGTCCTTCTACAGCGTCCCTAGTGAGATTAGCTAAACGGAGCACATTGTAATGTACATAGTTGATCCTGTCTACATTCTTGTTAGGGGTGATAGGGAAGATAGCTGCGAGGAAAGGAATGTTCTCAAAACCTGAGGCAACTTGATCAGCGAGTTTATACTCATTGGGAACACCCCGTGGCACCCCTATGGAGTCCATGTAAGTGGGAGAGTTGGCAGATAAATCAAAGGGGCCTGGGGCGTAACGCTTGGACAACACATGTCCCCTACGTCGAGTGACTAGGTTGATGTTGAGGGAGGCTTTAGGGTCCGTGTGCACCAGTTTTTCGCCTCGTAACATTAGGGGTGCATGGAGGCGCACCATAGCACACAACCCCACAGATAGTTCGGGGATACGGGTGAACAGGCGGTGGCCCCCACAATAATAGTAGAGGCCACCCCTGGCCCAATGTCCTATACTATTACCAGACACGGTGTGGTTACACCAATCCGCAGAGATATTTCCTAGATCAAAACGCGGAGATTTTTGGACCATGGTGAAACATGTGTACCCACCGGCGCCTCTGTTAGGCGTGAATGGGCCTGTCCTAGTACCATTGTCAATTGGAGGGAAAACCTTGGCCAGGGTGGTGCAGTTAGGAGGACTAGCCATCTTGGTCAGTTGTAACATACAGTTGTAACCCCAGGTATCTGTGGAAAATAGGGGCGCAGGGTCAGTGACTAATTGCGGGCGGGCTGTAGCACAGGCTAGGCAATCCCCTGCCATTTGTTCTTGGGCTGTTCGGACAACCCATTTTAGCCATAAATTGTCATCTATGTATCCTGTGGCCATTTGGATGATGTCTAGAGGTTGAAGTTGGCTATAATCCCCCGTACATTTATCCGTACATGTGACTTTAGACAAGTATTTAACCTTAGATGCTCCCTGACGACGGTTTTGCTCTCTCTTTGGTATAACTTTAATTTCGAAGAGGCCTTGTGGCGAACCCCTTCCTGCATGTACCGCGAGGACATAAAGTCCAGCGTCGGAGAGCACGACCTTCTTTAGCGTTATGAGCACCGGATTACAAAACCTGGCGGAGCACGGGACGTCTGGGTTTCTCCTGACCACTTTCATTCTATATTTAAGGGATCTAACAATTGCCGCTGATCGGTAAGATGGCGTGTATCCCCAGTCATCAGGACCCGAATTTGCTAGGACACCGGACCAGGACTCGCAGGCACAACCGTAGGTGTATGTGACGGACAGATAGGGGTCGCCTTTGGCAAATGCACTGCCTCTGTAAGTGTAAGGATCGCCTTTGACCCTATCTGTGACGCTTCTGTTACATACCGCAGGGGCTAAGCAGACGTATTTGGCTAGGTAGGAATATTTCCTGTCGAGGTTTCTGCAGGGGGCAATTTTGCACAGGTCGATTTGTATTATTCCATCACTACCTGCTTGGAAAGTGAAGGTTTGTTTAGGAGGCATTTTGGTAACTTTTACCTCATATTTGGCCCGTTTGACCCTAGTTACGGATTCCTCTGGCGGGGGAATGGAGTCTGGGTGGTCAATGGAATCAGTCAAAACAAAAATAACGGTAACGGTGATGATCGTGACCAGGGACATCCCTAGCAACCATCTCCAACTCCCATACATGGTTAGGTTGTTATTTTCAATGTAACACAACAACAAGGGTTATTTCTAATAACTAAGGATGGTGTTCAAGATACAAACAGTGTCCCAAGTAAACCACGATTCCCACTATCAGAGTACACCAACAAACAATAAGGAAGTGTAATCCACAGTCTGTCATTATTGAGTACCTTTAATCAGTGGTCCGTGTTATTGTAATTAGGTTCTTCTGAACACAATGCTAAAATCTCCTAAGGAGATCCTTTAAAACAAGGGTGTAAAATAGTACCCTGTAATGGTAAATACTGTGCTCCCAGAACCTGTTAAATATAAGGTTCAGTAAAAACCTGTTAAATAGAAGGTCTGGTGATTGGGGAGACTTTCACTGCCCTTTAATTATAGGGCTAACCTCTCGTTATATATAACCTACTACTCTTATTAGAAAGAGGCCCTATAGGTGGGCACAAAAATGCTGCTACTTATTGGAAAGTGCCCCTAAAGGTGGGAGTAAAAAAGTCGGGTCCTATATGGAGTCGTGTGTTTCAGAGTAGACTCGTGTCCGCCTCCTCGCCGGCCGTAATCTCCTTTCCAAGATCGCCTGTTGTTACCTCTGTGTCTTTGTCCTTGTCATCTGTTGTGTGGGTCGTTGCTTCTGCTGGGCTGTCGTCGTCAGAGGTGTCGCTCTCTCGTCCTGCTGCAGCGATGTCAGTTCTGATGTCGTCTAACGTCCTTGCTGGAGGTTTTCCAACGGCGCACTGGCTCCAATGATACCACGTTTCCCCCTTTCCTTCGAGGCGAACTGCATGTGATGTCCTCTGAGTCACTCTGTGCGGGCCGGTGAACCTTGGGTTGAGCCACTTCGGACGGATGACCTTCAGCCAGATGAATTCTGCGGTGTTAGCCTCGTGCTTCTCCGGTCCCCCTTTGGCGTCAGCAACCTGGGTGGAGAAATCTGATACCAAGCCCTTAAGTTGCTGGTAATATGGTTTGCTATCCATCTCTTCTACTTCTTTCCCTACTGCTAATGCTCCAGGTCCAGGAAACTGGTGACCATGTGTTAGCTCAAAAGGAGAGAAGCCTGTGCCTCTGTTTACAGAACTGCGAAGGGACAATAGGGCCAAAGGTAGTGCGTCTAACCAGTTCATGCCTGTGGCATCACAGGCCTTACTGAGCTTCTGTTTGATACTCTGATTCATTCTTTCTACCTTTCCCTGCGACTGTGGATGATACACTGATCCAAAGTTGTGTCTGAGTCCAAGGGACTTCTCAACTGTCTGCAAATGATGATTCTTGAAATGGCTGCCATTATCTGACCTCACCCTTCTGGGGAACCCATGTAGGGGGATGTAATGAGTGATAAGAAACTTGATCACTGAGTCTGCATCTTCCCTACGACATGGTATGGCCTCTGGCCATCCTGTATATGCATCTACCACCACTAGGAGATACCTGAACCCTCTAACCTTATCAATCATATCTGTGTAGTCAATGATGATTTGTTCTCCGGCCATTTTAGGTAAAGGAAACTTTCCTTGGTGAGGCTTCACTGTTGCTCTGATGTTGTGGGTGAGGCAGATTACACATTCTTCCAAGTGGTTCGCTATCATGTCAGGTAAGTATGGGTGCCACCAATGCGTGAGATGTCTGTCCATTTGAGTTTTACCACAATGAGTGGGGCCATGCGCTTCTTTTAGCATGGATCTTATCCACTCTGGGGGTAGAACTGGTCTACCGTCTGGAGAGTACCAAATTCCTTCTTTGTTTGTAGCCCCCCTTTCCAACCATAGTGTTTTCTCTTGCGGGGAACCTGCCTCCTGTGCTACCTTGAGAGTGTCATCAGTGACTGCTGGGAGTAACTCTGGTGCTTTGGTAACCAACATCTGGAAATGTGGTAAGTACCCTGCTTTGTCTTTGGCTGCTCTGTCTGCTGCATTGTTTCCCCAAGCTAAGAAGTTATCAGCTTTGTTATGGCCTTTACATTTTAGCAATGCTAATTTGCTTGGTAACATTACTGCTTCCGCTAGCTTTTTGATGTCTTTTTCATGTTTAATGGGAACATTGGTTGAAGTTACAAATCCTGCTCTCATCCACTGGCGCATTTCAACATGAATTATTCCATGGACATAAGCTGAGTCTGTGTAGATGTTAACTTCCTTTCCATCTGATAGTTCTAACGCTGCAGTGACTCCTCTTAGTTCTGCCAACTGTGCTGAGACTCTCCCTGTTACCCTTTCAGCTGCTCTTTCTTCAAACTCTCTTATGCCTGTCTGACTTACCACTGCATAGGCTGCCTGGAGCCCATGGATGGGGTGCCTAAAGCAGCAACCATCTGTGAATAAGTTTTCTGCATCTGGAATTGGTTCCTCCCTGAGATCCACTCTCAACTTCACATCCTGTATGACCTTGTCCTCACATCGGTGTGGTTCTCCACTGCCCATGTTGTCTGCGCTATTCACGCCCTCATGTGAATAGGTTATGTGTGCCTCTGTCAAAGTTTTCTCAAGTCTTGTCTGTCTGGTGGATGACATGGTGAATGCGCTGGAGTTAACAAATGAGACAATGCTGTGTGTTGTCAAAACTGTCAATGGGTGCTGCATCACGATGTGTGAAATTTTGTTTAAAATCCGAGCTGTTCCTGCTGCATGTCGTGTGCATGGAGGTTCTCTGTTTTCCACTCTATCCAGTGTTATGCTAATGTACATCAGTATTGACCTACATCCCCCCTTTTTCTGAAATAGGATTCCGTTTACGGTATTCTCATTCTCAGAAATGTCAAGGAAGAAAGGCAACATGTATGATGCAGAAGCCAATGCTGTTACCTGGGACATGGATTGTTTCAGAGAGATGAATGCTGATTCTGCTGTCTGAGTCCAGTCAAGTGTTGCTGTCAAGTTTCTGATACCTTTGTCGTTGATCAGAGCTCTGAGCTCTGCAGTCCTTGGGTTATACTCAGGTATGTAATGTCGGCTGTAGCCTGTCAGGCCCAGAAAAGATAACATGTCTTTTACAGTCTTAGGTTTCGGGTGGCTCAAAATGAGCTCCTGGTGTGATGCTGACATGCCTGTACCTGCCGGAGAGATGAGCCTGCCCAAAAATGCAACCTCCTTGCGGGTACACTGCAGTTTCTTTTTGGATACCTTGAACCCTGTTGTGTGCAGGCGCACCAGTAAATTACGAGTGGCTTCCAGACAAGAGGCTGCTGAAGGGGCTGCAATAAGCAGATCATCCACATATTGTATCAAAACCACTCCCTCTGGTAATGAAACCCCGTCCAACTGTTCCCTCAAAACTTTATTGAAAATTCCTGGGGATAAACTGAATCCCTGAGGAAGTCTGGTGTACTGCAATCTCTCTTTGTCAATGGTAAATGAGAAAATCGGTCTCATTTCCTCTGCCAATGGAATGCAGAAGAAAGCATTTGCAAGATCAATACATGTAAACCACGTGTGCTCTGGAGTAATGTTGCAAATGGCTGTGTAGGGATTTGGAACTGGTATCAAAGGAGTAGTAGTGATAGCGTTGATAGCTCTAAGATCATGTGCCATTCTGTAGTCCCCATTGGGCTTGTGTACTGGTAAAATAGGTGTGTTCCAATCACTGTGGGAGGGTTCCAAAACGCCTGCCTTCTTAAGACCTTCCACTGCCTGGGTCACCCCTTCTCGAGCCAACGATTTTAACGGGTACTGAGAGAGATGAACCGGAAGTTCCGTATCAACAGTGAAGGTAATTGGAGCAGCTTTTGAACAAAAACCCACGTCATGAGAGTCGCTTGACCACAAGTCAGGAGGGAGGTCACGTATCATGTCTGCTGTAAATGGATGATCTGTTTTCTCCCTACCATGATGTCTGTCTACCTCGTGCCTTTCCATAAAGATGCATTCCTGTGTCTGAATCTTAAGTGCATAGGCGCTGTGTGAAGGAGAGAAGGTAAGTGATGCTATCTGTGTGGGCTCCCAGTCCTCCACCTCTAACAGTGCTTTGACCATGGGACCCAGTTCTTTGGCTTCGTAACCTTTCCTAATGGCTAGGGAAATGTGTGGGGTGGCTTCAGAAGACATACGGTACCAATATTGTTGTTCGTCAGTTAGATCAATTGCTGCGGCTACCCCTGCTTGGCCAATATATAACTTTACTGCCTCTACCTCCCACTTAGCCATTGCTACCTCTGCATCAAAGGCATAGGCGTAGGTTTGGTCATCCTGTCTATCATAGTACAGAGTAAGATGGGGAGGGTCAGGAGGAGGGCCGTAAGGGCGGAGGAGATTGATCCAGGGCTTCCATTGTTGAAAGATAGAAAAAAGTCCGTGGTTCTCCTGTGGCCGGTCTAGCAGGCCCCAGTATATAGTTGCATACTGGGTAGCCTCTGCGGCTGTAGACTGGGATATCATCATCTGGGAGCCTGTTCTGATTGTGGACAATGAACAGTTCAACTTAGTACCATCGGGAAATGAAATGATGAGACCATCAGGGGAACAGAGGATAGAGGCATTGGCTTTGATCAAAACGTCTCTGCCCATGAGGTTGGCCGGACTTTGGGGTGCAAGGATGTACTGATGGAAAAATACCTGGCCTGCTATTTTAGTGGTCAGCGGTGTTGAGAGCGGTACATGTTCTATATGTCCCGAAAACCCCATGACTGCGACAGTATCATCTGAACTGGATTTGTCGAATTTAGGAGTGTTGATAGTAGAATATCGAGCCCCAGAATCGACCAAAAATGGCAGTGAAATCTGCTTAACAGTCATGTTCATGTAAGGATCCGCCAGGCCCGTACATTCTGGGTTCCCTGGGCCCCCTCATTGTGGGTAATACCCCTTCTCCGGATCATACTGCACGTACTGTCCACCAGGGATCGCCACTGCGTTCGGAGCCATATGTCCATTCTGAGCTTGACCCTGTTGTGCTACCCCATGGTTCTGCTGGTAATACTGCATGTCTTTTCTGGTTTCTTGTCCGCCACTTTGTCCCCCTTGTCCCCTTCCTCTTTGTGGTGGTGGTGCGCCATGCGGGCACTCCTTCCACCAATGGTCGGGCTGACCACACCTGAAGCACACCCTCTGGGCTGTTGGTCCTTTGAACCCCCATCTGGGAGCTCCCCTACCCCCACCACCCCTCTGTGTCTGCGTAGCAGGATTAAAGACATACGGAGCCACATTGTAAGCAGGAGCCGGAGGCGGATACACCCCAGGGAAAGGCCAGAACGGAGCCGGCTGTTGGGCCGGGGCCACGGGGGCTTTCGGCACATCACTATCTGAACGGACAACAAGCTGTTTGGCACTTTTCTTCTCGGTCTGTATTGCCTTACGGGCTAATTCTAGCTGTGTGCGGAGGAGCTGGACTCTTAACTCTTCCTCCTCTGTCTTTGTCTTGGTAAGTACCTTATTGTATTTACCCATGTGGTGGGCCAAGTGCCTTTCCCACGTCTGTGTAGGCAGATGGTCTGCCTCTGGATTGTCTTCCATAAGAGCCTTAATCTCTGCTGGAACTGCAGCAAGAATTGCTTTGCGGAACATCTGTTTGTGTTGATCATTATTGTCTGGACTACAATCAGTGGCTGTAGTGTACTGCTCCCTGGATCTGAGCAACATGGTTGCTGCAGCCTCTCCAGGAGTGAATGTGAATGCTAGTGACCCATACCCGCCCCCTGTTTGTGGGAAATGCTCTCTCATGGCGGTGCTCAATTGGCTGTGTATGTTGTTCGTGATGATGGGAAGATCGTCCCGATACTTTCCTGTTCCCACCCTAGCTTCAACTCGCTGAACTTCATACGCACTTGTCTGCTGGGCTAAAATTCGCCTGAAATCCCCAATGCAGATATTCTGCCCTGTTGTGATATCAGCAAACTTCCTCATCCAATTTCTCCCTCCCTCCGTAGGTAGGGGCATTCTGTCAACCAGTGCATGAATGTCACCCATAGTGAACGGGTGGTATGTCGACCCTCCAGTTGGGAGAGCGACTAGTGGCAAGCTCAAAACAACCTGTTCGTTAGGATTCTTGTCACATTGTCTCTGGCTACGTCTTACCATCTGAGGTAATTTAGCTACTGTCTCTTGGTCAGCTTCTGAAATCCGTCCTGTCATGGTTATAATCTGAACTCTGTTCTTTTTACGGCGTCTACAGTTCGGTTCTGCTTCCTTAGTCAGTGCAGACAAATACTGTTCATTGCCTCGTCTGTCTTCGCCTGAGTCCGAACTGTCCAAGTCATCGTCCTGGTCAATATATTCTCTCTCAGAAGAGGCTCGTTGCGCTATTGGAGCATGTTTAATCTGTGTGGATCTCTCTGCAAATGGTTCTCCATTTAAACTACCGCTTCTCCGTGTTGAGAGGCTAGGGGGGTTTCTCTGGACATAGTATGCGCTCTGTGCCTGTGTCTATCCTTTTTGTGTGGTTTGCGTCCCCTATGTTCTGTGTCTGAGTCATGGGCCTTATGCCTAGTCCCATTTTTTCTCTCATGTCTGTCCTTCTTTCACACTCAATCTCACCCTGTTCTCTCTCTCTGAGTGCTATTTCTTCCCTCCACACTCGCTCTTCGTAAGCATCCTTTCGTTCATTTTCTTCCTTATCATTTATGTCTCTGATTGCTATCAATTCAGCTACCGTAGGTTCCTCATTGGTACCTGTCTTCGGAGTCAACATTGTCCTCAGTCTACTCACTCGTTCTTCGAAAAGTTTGGCATTTGTAACTGATGGGGTGTTGCTCTCTTTAGCTGCTAGCTGATGAGGAGTAGTTATGGTGGTATGCACCATTTTTAATTCTGATTCTGTAGGTTTCCCACTGTCTGACAGTTGTGTGTTAACTGAGCTACAGCTATCCCTTCTCCTGGGAATAGAGGTGAGTCTGCTGGGAACCAGAGAGACATTTCCTGTCATTCTGAAATTCCCTCCCCTTCTGACCTCCTTTTCTAGTTCTGATTCAGAAGATGCGTCTGTAGACAGCATCTGAAGGTTTGTCATGGGAGGGGAACTGGGTGAGGGGGGGTTAGAGGTGGAGGGAAGCGTATAGGGAGGGGGTCGGGTCTTAAAGGGGTTGTATAAATCTGGATAGAGGAGGGGACCGCCCTCTGGGATGTCTGGGAGGGGCCCACCATATGGCTTCTCCTTCCTGACTGGCTCTATCACTTCTGTGGGAGGGGCTGGTGCAGGACTGGGTGGGGCTGCTATGGCGGGAGATTTTTTGCTCAGAGAGCAGGTTACTGCCACTCCATTCATAACTAAAGCTGCGTTATGGCCTATTCTCCTTAGCTTGTCAACTAGCTCCCTTTCTTTGTTAAGTTTAGAAGCCCTGATAAAACCTGCCTTCTGCTTGTTGAGAGTTTCTAATTTCCGAACCAACTGTCGCTCGTATGTATTGAGTGCTGTGGCTAGGAGACTTATTGCCTCGTCACCCTCTACTCTATTCTCTGCGATCATCTGATCGTGTAAGAAACGGAGATCCCTGCTCGCCTTTTTATGATCTCCGGGCTTAAGTCCGCTAAGTATCAATCTCTCTGCTTGTCCCCACTGTTCCCTTAAACTCCCCGGAACAGGGACTCCTAATTCTCTCTCTTCACGTTCAAATTCTCCTTCCATTTTTGACTTCGTTCGTATCTGCTTCTCCTAAAGGTTTTAGTTTTTTATAAAAAAACCAGATATCCTGCGTACTATAATTTACTAATTATTGTAGTTTTATTCCCACAGGTATACAGTCTGATAGTTTTCGTGCGAGGTGTATTTCAACCAGTTACGGAGACTGCAAAAAAGCGCCTTCTCCTAACGGTTTTAGTTTCTTATAAAAAACACCAGATATCCCTGCGTACTATAATTTACTAATTATTGTAGTTTTATTCCCACAGGTATACAGTCTGATAGTTTTCGTTGCGAGGTGTATTTCAACCAGTTACGGAGACTGCAAAGAGCGCTTCTCCTAACGGTTTTAGTTTCTTATAAAAAACACCAGATATCCTGCGTACTATAATTTACTAATTATTGTAGTTTTATTCCCACAGGTATACAGTCTGATAGTTTTCGTTGCGAGGTGTATTTCAACCAGTTACGGAGACTGCAAAGAGCGCTTCTCCTAAGGAGGATGCGGCCCAAGGCATGGAGTCGAAACCCAGTCTACAATAACCTTTGATCGTCACGTATATGCTATCAGATACAAATAAGATTCTACAATACTTTCAGGGACGGTCCTTTCAAATTGATGTTGAAAATATTATAATATACAACCACAGTTAATCACACTCAAAATAAATAAACCTAACGTAACCCCAGATCCGTCTAAGGATTGCCTGTGTACTTAGTCGATGAGCCCCAACCCCAGAATTCGTCTAAGAATTACTGTGTGTGTCACCTTATTTCTCAGAGTATTTCAGCTGGACTTCCTTTAACATTTAAAACCACTGAAATCTCGGACGATTGCAGCTGGACTTCCTTTACAATTTATAACCACTGCAATCTCGTTACACAGTTAATCACACTCAAAATAAATATACCTAACGTAACCCCAGATCCGTCTAAGGATTGCCTGTGTACTTAGTCGATGAGCCCCAACCCCAGAATTCGTCTAAGAATTACTGTGTGTGTCACCTTATTTCTCAGAGTATTTCAGCTGGACTTCCTTTACAATTTAAAACCACTGAAATCTCGGACGACGATTGCAGCTGGACTTCCTTTACAATTTATAACCACTGCAATCTCGTTACACAGTTAATATATTCCCCGTACAGTCTAGTTGACTTTTATAGTGCGATGTATATTTCAACAGATGGAGAGACTTCCAGAAGCGCTTCTACACCCCCTTTCGGCGATGTGGCTTTTGGCAAGGAGTCGAAACCCAGTCTACAGAATCTCTTTATCGTCACGTTTAGTCTTCTAGATTAACCCCACAGCAAGAGTTTGCGAGATCCGGTCATTTCAAATTGATTTTGAAAGTTGCGTTTCTCCTCTTGAAATACCCCACATATAACACAACTGCAGCTCCTCTTTGAGACTGGAAAGTGTTATTCTGTAGTACTGTTCTTTCTACCGTAAGACTAAAACACTGAAAATGCCGCTGACAACTCTAAAATTTTGTAGTATAGCCAATCACAGATTTTGATAATAACAGGTATCTGCTCACCTTTCAGTTGTAGGGCCCTGGTTTAGTTGTCAGAGGTATTCGAGGTGTCTTCCCTGGACAGTTCGTCCGCTGGCTGCCGGTGTTCCTTCTATGAGACCCTACTCATCACGTCGGTCGGTCACCAAATTGTTGGGTGAAGCACCCTTCAGTGGTTGAAGGTTCGAGCCCCCTCCGCGCCGTTCGTTTGATGAGTGGTCTGCTGTAAAAAGGAACGGCTCAGACGCAGAGATATGAGGTTTAACAATAAGCTGATTTAATGGTAAAAACAACAGTACAATATAACGAAGTACTTCGGGCCTTGGCTCTTACTACCGTGCGATGTACGTATCAGACAGAACAGAGGCCCCGAGTGTACAGAATTCATAATATTTATGCCCACAAACGGAGAGGAGTTGTGTGGGAGGAGTTGTGTCGGTTGCTCCTCCCTAGGTGTTCATCCATTGGTGGACTCACTCCTGGGCGAGCCCTAGGCAGTGAATCAGAGTGAGTCAGCCATCGACGAGGTCTAAACAGCGAATCAGAGTGAGTCAGCCATAGGTGTGGGAACTTTGGATCTCCTGCGCCGCCGATCAGTCCCAGGTCATCTTTTATGGCAGCCATAAAATAAACAATTCTGGGTCGCACGGGGGTGAGGTACCAATCCTTATCTTCGTTTATCCTCAGCACCTGGCCGTACCACTCCGCATCCCAATCTTTCTCTCAGTACAATCTCTGCATAGACTCAATGGTGTCAGTTTTATTACCTTTCTCCTGCAACCCCCCCATGCTCCTATCCGGCCCATTAAAAACCCGGGGGGGGCGACTGGATCCTCTACATTCCTAAGTCAACGCACACACAATTGACCACATCAAACAAAACAAAATAAGAACACTTGGTCTAGTTTCATAAGTATACATTTTACACAGACAAAGTTATAATTATTAAAACAGGTTATAATTATTGGAACAGGTTATAATTATTGAAACAGGTTATATAGGATATACAGGTTACTTTAGTGCCTTGCTTATCAATTTATGATTTAGTAAATTTGAGTGTAATTAGACAATGGTAAAATGTAGAGTATTATCTGGATAGCGAAATGTAGAATGGTTCACATTTGGGATGTGGTCGGTGAGTTGCATGACCACAGTCAGGTCAGAAGGTATTGCCATGGCAACGCATGCCGTTGGCATAATCTACAGGGTTCAAGAGGCGCATGGTAAATGTTTCTCTTTTGTGATATGTGTGTTAATATTTAGTGTGTGCTTTGATTTAGCTAATGTGTTAGGTGTTACGATTTAATGTAAACTTTCAACTGTTCATTTCTTATAGTTTACACCTTGTCTTCGGAGAATGAGAGCGAGAGGGAGAGAATAAACCTTCGAAAGACATCAGTATGTTCGTGGCCTTATTTATTGGACCGGTGTAGCTACAGTGTGTGTGATCTTAACTGTGTGTATTAATCTAAAACTGGGCATTTTCTGTCAGCTCACATTTTATTTCTACTTTTTAAACTAGTCTGTGCTCATGTGTTTCAGTGTTGGTGTAAAGGCTACTGCCTGAATATGCTGAGTGAAAGGCAGCTTTTCATATCAATAAAATCTCTGAGCAGCAGACACTTATTTTCTAAGGTGACATTGTTATTTACTTACATAATACACTTAATAAAAAAATATCTTATTGATATTTATGTGTCTCTTGTATTTATTTGCTTTGCACTTGATTAAGAGGTAGTCCAAAAGTAACAGAAAGTAATCAGGTTGGATGACAAATGTTGGTATTCAGATTAGGTTACTGATTACATTTTTTACAAGTAGCTAGTAATTGTAATATAATACATTTTAAAATGAACCCTCCCAACCCTGCTAATTTGCCACAAATATGCATTTACAATGCCAGTAGCATCTCTATGAAGTTACATTTCTTTCATAAGGATGTCTGTTCCTGGGAACCAAGTTTGCTAATCTAATTATGATCTCATTACATTTCATTCATACCAATGCTCCACTCTATCACTGAATTACTAATAAATAAGAAATGGTTTCACATTTGTTAGCTCACATAACTGCTGTCTGGAAACACTTTGCTCAGACAAATTGGCAGGGATGGCTTTTAGCTTAATAGATTATTTTGAATAAACAGAAGATGAGTTGGTCTATAGTGTGAGCAGTGATCACTGCACAGGCAGGGGAGATCCCCACCTACACAAACTGCACAGAAACACACCATTAAAAAACATCTTACTGTTTGTTTGGTGCTAAATGCTGTAGGGGTCTGCATGTCAAAGACAAAAGGCTTAGAATGTAAAGTTTAGTCATTAATATTATATTGCTCCAGCATACTTTTTTTTTAATACACTGTTCATAGCATACTTGGCCTTTTCACTTTTAACCCCCCCATCATTACATTTTCTGTTGACTTAATTTAAGTGCTAAAAAACATGCAAAAAAATCAAAGTAACTTGGACATCAACACTAAAATCAGAAAGGGAAAATATACATATTTACAGCTTGCAGAAAAAACATTTCTCTGGTCATCTTTCTTTCCGCCACCGAAAGCATTGGTGGCCCGAGGCTTAAGCCCCTCCCCATAGGCCGACCAACTGTTGATCAAATGAATTAACGTAATTGTAAATAATCTAAAAATGTACACCCAGTTATCTAAAATAATTTAACTCAATGAATCAAAGGAGTCACCATATTCTACTCATTTCTGACCATTAAACCTCCAAATAATTACATATTATTGATATGAAATAGTTTTACCCATGTTCCAGGTTAACAATGTACATTCCAATGGAGCAGACCTGCATTGGCTGATAGAGCCTCTATTTAAGGCACCACTAATCTGTTGCTCTGTTTGAGACCCTTGAACTGTGAAGGAGAGGAACATCAGGTTATTCTGCCACTTTGGAAACCATGTTGATGTTTGATATGTTTATTAAGTCTTTAACTAAATAATGAATTTAAGGGATCATTTTAGAAAATGTATACCAACAATGTAGTAGGTGTGCACTCACCAAAATGATTACAGGGATGATTACATGATTACAATGATTACAGGGTTTGTTTGAATGTGTTTGAAAGTATTGTAGTGAGTGTGCATTTTACCATGTGCCATACGAAAATAGTGCCGGTTTCTTCATCGCAGTATGGAAATAGAAAGTCCATGGCACCTATATGTGCTGCGGAAAATTGTGTTCCGATGCCAAGAGGATGTACATTCCTGACTGCTCCATAAAGGAACATTTGACGGCTGAGACATTGCTTTTGCTAAATGAACTTTTGACGAAGAGTGCAATTTTAATTGATTGGCTGGAGTCATAACCAGGAGTGACTCTCCCACAGTTCCAATAAAGAATGATCTCCACCCTCTATCAAAGAGATAATCACTGATGTGCTTCAATAGCTCTGCTGGCCAAAGAGCCGTACAGTAATATCAGTGCCCCAACATTTAATCAAACACTGCTCTCTAGCATCCACACTCTTCCAAACGCTTAATCATTGTCATATTGATACTGCATGTGATTGTGCTGATGGAAGTTAGTCTAGAGCTTAAAGGAAAAACTCTCCACCTTGTAATCGCTATATTGACCGAGAGCACTAAGCTCTCATTCTGCAGAGCCGTACATGCATTGTGGGGGAGTTTCTGGCACCTTTATTGCTTTAATCGAATACATTTATCTATAACACCGATTGGACAGCCTCATTAAAGTGGTTGCACAGCCTACTTTGTTCGCTTCTCAACTTGTTGGGGTGATTGTATGTATGGTAAGGTGTGTTGGTTTTGGCCGATCCAGATTTTCCCAAAAAGACACGATAGGAACCAACGTTTATGCACCTAAACTGTCATGATCCTAGTTTTTTACTTATCTGTTTTTCTGTTTGACTTTGCACTTTTTGACTGCACTTTATCCCCTCATTAGTTTTGTTTGTATTTAATTTCATGGTTTTCTGTTTACTGTATGTCGTCTATTGTCAATTTCTGTTTGCCTCACCTCAGTTTAAATAAATGTTAAAAGTTCCTGTGTCCTGTACTCTCATTAATTTCAGTCAACCACAGCTCCACTTCTTATGAAAAAAATAATTAAAAAATGACCGACAAGAGAACTGAACTTCAACCCAAACAAACACAAATGTGGTATGCACATATTACTGTTAATTAGAACTGTTAAGCAAATATTTGTTAAGCAAGACAATATCCAGTTTTACATCCCTAAATCAGTCATTTTTGAAAATGTATGTTATGCACATACTTTGAAACTTTGAAAGTAGTTTGTGTCAAGTATAACATCTAAATGCAAGTTTAGTATTGAATGTCACCTATTATGCAAAATGAAATGTCAAATGTCTTTTATACATAAATGTGTGTAAGGAGACTCACATAGGGTCAGAAAATACAACCCTATCTCTTTTCCTCCTTACTCACATCTCTAAAAACGGGGGTACAACGGAGCTGATCCAGATTTCCTGCGGTCATGACGACATTACCAGGGGCGGATCTAGAAAAATATTCATGGGGTGGCAAGAGGGTGGCAGGAGATTTTGAGGGGTGGCATCCCCTGGCAGAAGTATATGCTGATTTAATCGCAGTCATATCAATCAATGTTAACTTGGAAAGCCACAATATTGAACTCAATAACATTAGGTGACATTATTGTGGCACATCAGTAAAGCCTTAATTAGAAATATATAAGGTGGCAGACATCATTGAATGAATTTTAACTGAACAATACAAATAAAAGACCAGCAGGGGTACCAAATGTACTGCTGCAATAAGTACATTAATTAACTGTCTCATCGATGTTTGTCTGAATTAATATGATAATATTAACAATCTTATTATTCCTATCAGCTGTCAATCACTGTTATGATTCACATATTCAGTGTTATTATTAAATAAACTATATTTTTTGGAGGAGTTAATGATGAATGTTCCTCAAGATGCTTGCTCACCCTCCTTCAAATTTGAATGACTATCATATATCAAAATGCATAAGAATCAAAAGAACAGTTCAGCGCCCCACAACTTTATTGCAAACAGTTACAACCTTGACTTTACATCAGAAAGAACAAACATTAAAGAAGTGACTAACTGCATCAGTTAGGGTTAAAAAACGTGTATTCAGCTAAAACATATACATCGCTGCAGTTATTATCCAGTGGAAAGCCCTTACCTACTGGCCTAGTTAAATGGGTGTATTTGTCGTTTCTCTGGAACCCATTGGTCGATTTTGGTGATTGACACCTCTTTCTAACCGTTAGAGCCAATAGAATCGAAGGGGAAGTTCCACATACACACACGTTACCATTGACAAGTGAGAGCTGCGCACGCAGTCGAAAGCAATGTTATGCTCTGAAAACTGAAACCTAGGCTCAAAATAGTAAATATGAATATGGATTATCAGGAATCATTTCAAAGTGACACAGACACATTGGATTAACCTTCAGCAGCGTTTTTATCGTTTTGATGCCATTGAACACAAATGTTGATCAGAACAACAGCTAAGGTAAGAAGCTTCCTCCGTGAAGCTACGTGTGGTGATGTCTGTTTTCGCTTCCCCTGTCGCGAGTTTGGATCGCTCAGTGATGATACTAATATTTCTGGAATCTGTGGAATCTCAGCTTGCTAATCGATATCTTGTTTTTGCAGATACGATAAGTAATAAGGGTATTTAAGCTGTGAGTTCTGTGCTAAGTGCAAAAGCATTTTTTCGCTCAGGGCTCATTTAGACGCTTCTTGTGAGACTTGTGTTTTGTTTCGGTAAAAATGGTTCATATCGTCAGGTAGCTGAGTTTCTTCCCGTTAGTGGGGTATGACACATTCATAGGTTTTTAAATATTAAGAAGCCCTCAGACCAGGGCTCGAGCTTAAGGGCGTCCCGTCGTCCCGGGGCCGAAAAAAATAGGGTCGGGGAGGATAAAAAAAAATGTTGGGACGAATTTGGGACGAGAGTTAAAATAAAAATACCCTGCTAACTCTACTACGAATGGCGATGAAATGAAACTGACTGCACGTTTTGTGTAGCACACAGTTATTAAACCTCCTTGTCAACATAAACACACACGCACAAAACATTTAGCAACCCGCGAAATACACACACACACACCAGAGTTCCCGTTAGAATATTTTTTCGCCGGTCAAAATGTCCGTTAAAGTTGAAATCTTCCGGACAAAATTAGAAAAGTACCGGTCAGAGGTCTTCTTTGTTATTTATTGAGCTTTAAAACAAATTGATATGATTCGATATTAAACAAACTAATTATAGTAGATTAACTATTCAAAAGTGTACAGTAATTTACAATAACACGGGAATAATAAACGAGCGCTCTCTCCCTCTCCTGACAGCCCGCCAGTATCATGCAGCTCGCGGATCCAGTCATGAGTGACCTGACAGTAAAACTAAACATATCTATAACTAGTTTAGTTAGTTTGAGAGGTAATTAAAATAGCTACGTGTGATATTCTAACCTGAAGTGTGTGTGTTGCTCAGCTCACCGCTGCAGGTGATCATGCAGAGCTGCGTGTCGACTCGTCAGCAGCAGCAGATCTCTCTCTCCCGTCAGATTAGACTTTACTCGCGTTTATGTCCATATCGATCAGATCTAGCTAGTTCTAGCTAATGATATGACTACCTGCTTATTAAAAGACACCTAAACAATAAGCGTCGCTATGCATTTGTTTACATGCCCACCGGAACCCCGAGGCATTACCAACAGATCAACGCACAATCAACCCATACAGGACATCTCTTTCTCTACATTAAGTGTTAGACATTAGAATTGACTATTCCTGTCTGTCACATACTCTTTTGTCTGTCACATACTATTCTTGTCTGTCACATACTATTCTTGTCTGTCACATACTCTTGTCTGTCACATACTATTCTTGTCTGTCACATACTCTTGTCTGTCACATACTATTCTTGTCTGTCACATACTCTTGTCTGTCACATACTATTCTTGTCTGTCACATACTCTTGTCTGTCACATACTATTCCTGTCTGTCACATACTCTTTTGTCTGTCACATACTCTTGTCTGTCACATACTATTCTTGTCTGTCACATACTATTCTTGTCTGTCACATACTCTTTTCTGTCACATACTATTCTTGTCTGTCACATACTATTCTTGTCTGTCACATACTCTTTTGTCTGTCACATACTATTCGTGTCTGTCACATAAGTGGCGCAACTGATGCGGTATTGCGCTAAAGGGAAATGATTTTGACCGGACATTTTGACCGAAGAGATTTAGATTTGCCGGTCTTCAGCATATTTTACCGGTCATAGTCCGGTAATTACCGGCTAACGGGAACTCTGACACACACACACACACACACACACACTACGTATACCAACAGCCAGCGGCACAGCTGCCCGCAAATTCCTGGCCCGCGAATAATGAGAACTCTCCATCACATTCAGTCCTTAGCAATATGCTGCGCCTCTCCCCATGTAGGGATGGGTACCGAGCCCCGATATTAAACGGGCCCCGGGCCGGAATTATTAAAGACCGTGGTACCGTTAAGCTCCGACGTTATGGTACTGGAGACATTTAAAAAAGATACGTCTTATGTATTATTGCTACATAAACATTATATCGCAGTTTTAGTTTCGCCAACTCCGTTTCTAATATGCAATAAGACTACAAAATGCGTCTATGATGTATTTTCGATCTTTCCAATCCAGACGAGAGATCTCTCTCTCCCGTCTGTGTGCGAGGGGGCGGGGCAGTTTGTAAAGGTCTCCTGACTGTGTTACAGACTGTCATCCTGGTTAGTGGTTGCTCTGGGTTCTGTCTTCAGGGCAGTGTGTTGGATTTTTTTGTTAATTGGATGGGACTTGATTGGATTCAATATTAGAGTAACTTTCTCGTTTGTGTGTTTTTTTAAAATATATTTGGCCTTTGTTTATGTGTTTGACTGATTTCCTCAAATAAAAAGGTTGATGAATTATCATCAAGATTTGTATGATGTTTTATTTATGTTAAAGGTCACTTTGAATGATTTTAACTAATGATAATGTAGAAAACTAATATTTTAAATTCGGGACGGTCCACATTAATTTCGGGACGGCTTAGATTGTATTTCGGGACGGTTCCGGGAGGACGGTGAAAAAAGTTAGTCGAGAGCCCTGCCTCAGACGCTGTTTCTTGCAGTGATGCGTTTTTTCCCCCGCCCGCGGGGAATGGGGCTTGACAGGTTAAAACTGTTTTCTGGACATTACTAAAATGTGGGCTAGCTTACATTGAACTCCTGGCAACGTTCCGCCCAAACTTATCGTGCCCTATCAGAAACGTTGCTGTATCAGAAACAATGCCCGACATGTTTTGAAGTAATATGGTCTGTGTTTACATTAGCAAGCATCGCTAACACTCAGAGCTCAGCTGAATTACTGTGCTGAAATCTGGGGCAATAACTACAAAAGTTCAATACATTCAGTATCTATTTTACAAAAAAAAGCCATACGAATCATTCACAATGCCAAATATCTTGATCACACTAATGCATTATTCCTGCAGTCAAAATTGTTAACATTTACAGACCTGGTATAATTCCAAACGGCACAAATCATGTTTAAGGCAAAAAATAACGTTTTACCAGGAAACATCCAAAAAGTATTCACTCAACGAGTGGGGGGATATAGTTCAAGGAGACATTTCAATTTCAAAATTCATAGGGTCCGTACAACCAGAAGAATATTTTGTATCTCAGCCTGTGGAGTGAGACTATGGACCAGTGTGAATGTGGAGCTAAAGCGATGTCCAGACATTAACCAGTTCAAGAGGAAATACAGAGAAATTATTTTCTCGAGGTACAGGGATGGGGAGGGTGTTTGACTATGTGTATCTATGTACAGTATATGTATATGTATGTGTATGTGTATATATGTATATGTGTATTTGTGTGTATGTATATGTATATATATATGTGTATATGTATATATGTCAATCAACAAGTAAAGCAGATTAATAATAATAACAATAATAATTAATAATAATAATAATGATAATTATTTATAGATTATAGATTATAAATAAATAATTTAGGGACAAGGGGGTGAGATTAAATAAATTATACTTCTTCTCACTCCTTTTCAAACACTAGATGTGGGACTGTTTATGTTGCTAATGCTGTTGTTGTTGTAAATGTCACTTTGTTTGGTTGTCTCTTACATGACTATGCACTGCAACATTTCTTTGTTTTTTGTAATTATTTATTTTAATGTATCAATCAATCAAAGCACTCAGAGCTAACGCTGTACTGGAGAGAATATGTGTAAAGAAGCCAGATATAAAAGGTACTGTCCTTGTGGTAAACCCGCGAAAGAGAAAGCGTTTGAGCTCCA
>JASDAP010000262.1:0-12015 GCA_031216635.1 Dissostichus eleginoides | reverse complement strand
TTTCAGAGCGGTTCAGACTGCCTCCATGCGTCAGAGTGACATGGAGATGAATCAGTGCACCATGTGACCGTGAGTTATAATCTAAAAGTGATGCAATAACCTCGTGGTGATTTTAAAACAATGTTGTGATTGGTTTAGAGATGTCCCGCCCCTTAGCCTATGTGTTGGAGCGCTGGCCAATAGGAGCCAAGTGTTGTTAGTGATGTCATTGTGTTCCGGAACTTGTGAATAACACCCATTGAACTAAAAGAGAGTGAACAGGAGATCATGGAGGCAGTTTGATCTGGATTACAATAATACAATAAATATCTAATATTTGAGGGGGGGGGGGGGTCTCCTGGATGAGCCCCTGCGGATCGGCCTCAGAGACCCCAGACGTTTCCTCTCAGACCCGATCGTCCATCTTGTTGAGGCCGAGCGCCGCAACCACGTCCAGACTGAGACCAGACTTCAGAGTCCTCCTCACTGAGAGACAGAGACACAGAGAGAGAGAGAGAGAGAGAGAGAGAGAGAGAGAGAGAGAGAGAGAGAGAGAGAGAGAGAGAGAGACTTTGATGAGAACAGCAGCATCATCATGAGCTCCTGAAGATTTCAAATTTTTTGTTTTTAAAATGAGATAAACTTAAACTTTTCTGACAAAATTATGAGAAGAAACACTTGTTGAACGGATTGACCTACCTGGAAACAAAAAGAGAAAGAGATACGGCAAGAAACTTGGGAAAATACGGTTCAACTGAAGAACCCAGCAGAGAAGCTAACCAACTGCCAACCAACTGCTAACCAACTGCTAACCAACTGCTAACCAACTGCTAAGCAGAGAAGCTAACCAACTGCCAACGCAACCAGCACTGCCAAACTGACGGTTAGCCTAACTGTCCTGCTAGCTAACTAACACCAAGCTAAGAAGAGGAATTCAGGAGCAACAACAGCAGCAGTTCAGCAGCAGCAGAGCCCCATGGCTTCAACCACAGCCTGTACAGAGGCTGTTCCTCTTGTATACCCACAAGAGGTCAAAAATGACAGTGCCAGGAAGGCATACAAATTAAAACTGTTGAAGGATAGACCAGAGACGCTCTTTGCTGACCTGTACAAGAGTGGAGAAGTCAGCAATCTGATCTTCCTCACAGACCAGCCATTAGCATGGCACGCCGCCATAAGTGCCCACTACCCTTCTGTGAAGAAAGAGGGGATCTGCAATGGCTGGAAAATCAAAATTAAAGAGGTAGAAGACCCAGACACTGTCATGACAACAGTCAACATGTATAAGAACGGGACTGTCATGGTGCAGGGGAACCTCACACCATTTGAGCTGGACTTTCTCCTTATAAAGGAACGGGCCCAACAGGAGAAATCTGCCCCCACTGACAACAACCACACCCTGCCAGAGACAGACACCACCCCCACTTCAGGCTGCCCCTGCTGACCCTGAGAAGAAGGAGCCCACCGGTCCAGAACCAGACCCCCAGCTGGACCGCGCCATCACTGACCTGAAGGTTAAATTCATAGAGTTGGAGAGAGAGCTCGTACAGTTGCGAGAGCTAATCAGCCAACAGCCAGCCCAGGACACCAGGGTCCAGCAAGACTCGTCTGCCATCAGCACAGAGCTCACCAAGCTGAGGCAGGACAGAGACAGCAACAGGAGAGAGCTGTCCACCGTGAGGACTGAGGTGCGAGAGCTGCAGCAGGACAGAGAGAGTCACATGGCACGGCTGACCGCTCTGACAGAGGAGGTGAGGGAGCTGAGAGAGGAGAGACGGAGCTACAGGAGGGAACTGACTGCTCTGTCTGAGGAGCTTCAGGAGAGAGAGAGAGTTAAAGAGCAGCTGGACTCACACCCAGACCACAACCAGAACCCTGTGACCCCCATTGAGAGCAGCCAGAACCCTCCAACTCAGCAGCCACCCTCTACTCCCAGCTCCATCTCTAGCCCACATGCTAACCCAACTCCCAGATCTCCCCCCATCACACAGATGAACACCACCCCTAGCCCACAGACTAACACCACCCCTCATCCTTCCAGACCAGCACAGCAGAGAGGGAAGCCAGACATCGTTATCCTCATCGACTCCAATGGCAAATTCATTGATGAAAATAAACTTTTCCCCACCCACACAGTGGCTAAAATCTGGTGTCCAAACACCCAACATGCCATGGACCTGCTGTCAGAGCAGCAGCTGGGATCCCCAAGCCACATCATCATCCACACTGGCTCCAACGACCTGAGGAGCCAGCAGGAGAGAGTGTCAGAGTCACTCAGAGGAGTGATAGAGAAAGCCTCCACCACCTTCCCCAACAGCAGAGTGGTCATGTCAACCCTGCTACCAAGGAAAGACCTCCACCCCGACACCATCCACAGGATCAACAGCAACATGTCCAGAGACTGTATCCTGAGGCCCAACGTCCACCTGGCCCATCACCCCACTCTGGATATCAACTGTCTATACGACCACGTCCATCTGTATAAAAACACAGTCCCCATCTTCGCCCGGACACTGAAAGACGTCGCTCTCAACAGAGACCAATCCACACCCCGCAGAAGGAGCAGCCCGGCCCAAAACCCCCTTAGACCAGAAAGGCACCCCACTGGACCACCACCCAGACAACACCCATGGAGACAAGATCATCCTCATCTTCTTCCACACCATGCCCCACTAAGATCCCACCAGGGCAGCTATGATTACCCTCAAGCAAGGCCAGAACCACTCCTGTCCCCAGGGGTCCCACCCCAACCACAGCGACGGGAGCTACACCCTGACCCACTGAGTTATGCTCAGGCAGTGAAGAGAACAGCAGGCCCAACCCTTACCACCACCACCCATGTCCCTGAACCCACCCACACCCCCCCACACGACGAGCTGAGAGACATCCAGCAGATGCTCAGCCTGCTCTGCTCCCACCTGATAGGTCAGGTACCACAGTAGACAATCAGTACTCATTGTTTGTTTGCTTGCTTGCATACAGTAGACAAAAAAAAAAAAAAAAAACTGTTATGTAAATTGTTAAATCTATCGTATATTGAAATCCCATATATCTAATGTGTTCTTAAATTAACCTATTTATTGACAACCAGGGATTTGGGAGTTTATCTCATTTTAATGTTGAATGCTCTGAATCTTTCTCTGTTTTAAGTTAAATGCAATCTAAATCATTTATTATTTCATGTTGGAATGTCCAGGGTCTGAGGTCCTCTGCTTTTGGCCTTAAGAGCAGGACCCCAGACTTCACCAAAGAGTTAGGACATGCAGATGTGATTGTTTTACAGGAGACCTGGTGTAGAGGAGACATGTCCACTGGTTGTCCCTTAGGCTATAGAGAGATAGTGTTCCCATCCACCAAACTCAAAGGAGTAACCCAGGGCAGGGATTCAGGAGGAATGCTGATTTGGTACAAGGCTAAACTTGTACACTCAATAGAACTAATCAAAAAAGGCGAATTTTCAATTTGGCTCAAAATAAAAAGAGAGGTGGTCGCCATGGATAAAGACATATTCATGTGTACAGCATATATCCCCCCATCAGAATCCCCTTATTATAGTGGAAATAGTTTCTCCATTCTTGAAGATGAGATCAATCAGTACCAGGCCCAGGGAAGTGTCCTGATTTGTGGGGACCTTAATGCCAGGACAGGTATAGAACCAGATTCTATTAGCCCACAGGGAGACAAACATATACCTGGCCGAATCAGCACTCCCCTCCCTTCACATCCCCACAGGAACAACTTTGACAAAACTGTCAACAAAAGCGGGCAGCAACTACTGCAGCTGAGCCGAACGCAGGGTCTGAACATTGTTAACGGTCGGCTTGGAGGGGACTCCTTTGGTCACTACACACACAGCTCTCCTCTTGGCAATAGCTCAGTAGATTATAGCATCACAGACCTCCACCCCTTCTGTCTGAGGGCATTCACAGTCAGCCCCCTAACACCCTTATCTGATCATAGTAAAATGACACTCTACATTAAAAAGACAGTAACAGACCCTCACGCAGCAGAACCCAGTGAACTGAACTATACCAAACAACCTTATAGATGGACAAACAATAGCAAGGACGACTACCAGAAAGCAATCAGACATCAAACAATTCAATCCCAATTAGACCATTTTCTATCCACCCTATATCCCCACAGTAATGATGGCCTGAATCAGGCTGTATGGGATATTAACAGCCCACCCTATATCCCCACAGTAATGATGGCCTGAATCAGGCTGTATGGGATATTAACAGCCCACCCTATATCCCCACAGTAGTGAGGCCTGAATCAGGCTGTATGGGATATTAACAGCCCACCCTATATCCCCACAGTAGTGATGGCCTGAATCAGGCTGTATGGGATATTAACAGCCCACCCTATATCCCCACAGTAGTGATGGCCTGAATCAGGCTGTATGGGATATTAACAGCCCACCCTATATCCCCACAGTAGTGATGGCCTGAATCAGGCTGTATGGGATATTAACAGCCCACCCTATATCCCCACAGTAGTGATGGCCTGAATCAGGCTGTATGGGATATTAACAGCCCACCCTATATCCCCACAGTAATGATGGCCTGAATCAGGCTGTATGGGATATTAACAGCATCTTTGATAATGTGGCAGATTTATCCAATCTGAAAAAACCACATTATCATAAATCAAAAAAGTCAGCCAATGAAAAGTGGTTTGATACAGACTGCAGACATCTGAGAAAAACCCTCAGAAGTTTATCAAATCAAAAACAGACAACCTGACAATCCTGAGCTCCGCCTCCAATATTGGGAAACACTGAAACTATACAGAAGAACACTCAGAACTAAAAGGGAGCAACATGCGCAGCACCAACTTGAAATCATTGAAGAGTCCATTGACTCAAATACTTTCTGGAAGAAACGGCACTCTTTCAGCAAAACACACAAGGAAGAACTGGCTATTCAAAATGGAGACATTTGGAAAACACACTTTGAAAACCTGTAGAGTACCATCACACTGAATTCAGCCCAAAAGGATCTCAACAAAATACACATTCTAGAATCAGTCGTTAAAGACAACCAGAACCCTTTAGACTATAACATTACTATAGAAGAGATCCTGGCTAAAACCCAGGCCCTACAACCAAGGAAGGCCAGCGGTCCTGCTAAAACCCAGACCCTACAACCAAGGAAGGCCAGCGGTCCTGCTAAAACCCAGACCCTACAACCAAGGAAGGCCAGCGGTCCTGCTAAAACCCAGACCCTACAACCAAGGAAGGCCAGCGGTCCTGCTAAAACCCAGACCCTACAACCAAGGAAGGCCAGCGGTCCTGCTAAAACCCAGACCCTACAACCAAGGAAGGCCAGCGGTCCTGCTAAAACCAGACCCTACAACCAAGGAAGGCCAGCGTCCTGCTAAAACCCAGACCCTACAACCAAGGAAGGCCAGCGGTCCTGCTAAAACCCAGACCCTACAACCAAGGAAGGCCAGTGGTCCTGCTAAAACCCAGACCCTACAACCAAGGAAGGCCAGCGGTCCTGCTAAAACCCAGACCCTACAACCAAGGAAGGCCAGCGGTCCTGCTAAAACCCAGACCCTACAACCAAGGAAGGCCAGCGGTCCTGCTAAAACCCAGACCCTACAACCAAGGAAGGCCAGCGGTCCTGCTAAAACCCAGACCCTACAACCAAGGAAGGCCAGCGGTCCTGCTAAAACCCAGACCCTACAACCAAGGAAGGCCAGCGGTCCTGCTAAAACCCAGACCCTACAACCAAGGAAGGCCAGTGGTCCTGCTAAAACCCAGACCCTACAACCAAGGAAGGCCAGCGGTCCTGCTAAAACCCAGACCCTACAACCAAGGAAGGCCAGCGGTCCTGCTAAAACCCAGACCCTACAACCAAGGAAGGCCAGTGGTCCTGCTAAAACCCAGACCCTACAACCAAGGAAGGCCAGCGGTCCTGCTAAAACCAGACCCTACAACCAAGGAAGGCCAGCGGTCCTGCTAAAACCCAGACCCTACAACCAAGGAAGGCCAGCGGTCCTGCTAAAACCCAGACCCTACAACCAAGGAAGGCCAGCGGTCCTGCTAAAACCCAGACCCTACAACCAAGGAAGGCCAGCGGTCCTGCTAAAACCCAGGCCCTACAACCAAGGAAGGCCAGCGGTCCTGCTAAAACCCAGACCCTACAACCAAGGAAGGCCAGCGGTCCTGCTAAAACCAGACCCTACAACCAAGGAAGGCCAGCGGTCCTGCTAAAACCAGACCCTACAACCAAGGAAGGCCAGGTCCTGCTAAAACCCAGACCCTACAACCAAGGAAGGCCAGCGGTCCTGCTAAAACCCAGACCCTACAACCAAGGAAGGCCAGCGGTCCTGATGGCATTTTAAATGAAATGCTGAAATGTAGCAGCCATAAGTTCAACACTGCCATGTTGAAAGTATTCAACCTGGTTCTGAGCATTGGACATTTCCCTGACATCTGGAGCAAAGGAATCATCACACCAATATTTAAAAATGGAAATAAATTTGACCCAAACAATTACCGAGGCATATGTGTCAGCAGCAACCTGGGGAAGTTATTCTGCAGCATCCTAAACAGCCGACTGCAAGACTTCCTCAGTGAACATAATGTCCTGAGCAAGAGTCAGATTGGATTTACACCATCGGACTACAGACCATGTATATACCCTCCACACCCTCATTCAGAAACATGTCCACCAAAATAAGAAGATTTTCTCTTGTTTTGTAGATTTCAAAAAAGCATTCGACTCAATTTGGCAGAACGGTCTGTTCCTGAAGCTGATTGAAAACGGTGTGGGGGGGAAACATATGATATCATTAAAACAATGTATACAAATAATAAATGTGCTGTGAAAATGGGCAATATGGAAACAGATTTCTTCCCCCAAAGTAGAGGGGTGAAACAGGGCTGCAGTCTCAGCCCCACCCTATTTAACATTTATATTGATCAATTGGCTAAATCATTAGAACAATCTGATATCCCTGGACTCACCCTCTCTGACACACAGATGAAATGCCTCCTGTTTGCAGATGATCTAATATTGCTAGCTCCATCTAAGGAGGCATTACAACAGCAAATGGATCATCTGCAAAGCTTCTGTCAGACCTGGGCCCTGACAGTTCATCTGGAGAAGACCAGGATTATGGTCTTCCAGAAACGACCCAGGGGTCAGGGGAACCCACACCGCTTCTTCCTGGGCTCCACTGACATAGAACACACACACAGCTACACATATTTGGGACTAAAAATTACTTCACAGGAATTTCAATCTGGCCATTAATGATCTCAGAGACAAAGGAAGAAAGGCTTTCTATGCTATCAAAAAGTCTTCAAATATAGATATACCTGTTAGAATCTGGCTCAAAATATTCAATACAATCATAGAACCAATCGTACTGTATGGTAGCGAAGTGTGGGGTCCTCTTGGAAATCAAGACTTTGATAAATGGGACAAACACCCAATAGAAACCCTACATGCAGAGATATGCAAGAGCATCCTGAGAGTCCACAGGAACACCCCCAACAATGGATGCCGAGCTGAGCTAGGCCAATTCCCCCTTTTAATTAGGATACAAAAAAGAGCAGTCAAATTCTACAACCACCTAAAAACCAGTGATCCCAAGTCCTACCATTACAAAGCCCTCCATTGAGAGGAGTCCCTCAACCAGCTGGTCCTGAGGCTCACCTCCTCTAACAGGCCTCAGGACAGCTCTCACACAATCTGGCCCAACCAAATCATAGCTAAAGAAAAAGAAAATGACATCAACTATTGGACATGTACCACGAAAACCCAAAAAAACTTCAATGCTATTTGGCTCTAAACAGACAGTACACAGTGGCAAACTATCTGACCGCCGTGACTGATCCCAAACTGAGAAAGACATTAACAATGTACAGACTCAGTGACCACAGCCTGGCCGTAGAGACTGGCCCACACAGGCAGACCTGGCTGCCCAGAGAAGAGAGGCTGTGTCAGCTCTGTCCACAGAGACAGGTGAGAGAGAGAGAAGAGAGGCTGTGTCAGCTCTGTCCTCAGAGACAGGTGAGAGAGAGAAGAGAGGCTGTGTCAGCTCTGTCCACAGAGACAGGTGAGAGAGAGAGACAGGTGAGAGAGAGAGACAGGTGAGAGAGAGAGAGAAGAGAGGCTGTGTCAGCTCTGTCCACAGAGACAGGTGAGAGAGAGAAAGAGAGGCTGTGTCAGCTCTGTCCACAGAGACAGGTGAGAGAGAGAGACAGGTGAGAGAGAGAGACAGGTGAGAGAGAGAGAGAAGAGAGGCTGTGTCAGCTCTGTCCTCAGAGACAGGTGAGAGAGAGAGACAGGTGAGAGAGAGAGACAGGTGAGAGAGAGAGAGAAGAGAGGCTGTGTCAGCTCTGTCCTCAGAGACAGGTGAGACAGAGAGACAGGTGAGAGAGAGAGAGAAGAGAGGCTGTGTCAGCTCTGTCCACAGAGACAGGTGGAGACAGAACAACACTTCCTGCTGCACTGTCAAACATACCAAGACATTAGAACAAAGTTCTTTACAAAGATAACATGTCAACTCCAAGATTTTGAATCACTGTCTGACCAGAGACAGGTGGAGACAGACAGGTGAGAGAGAGACAGGTGGAGACAGACAGGTGAGAGAGAGACAGGTGGAGACAGACAGGTGAGAGAGAGACCAGAATAAAATGCAACATGTACTTGGAGAAAATAGTGCCAGCAGCATAGAAGCAGCGAAATATGTGAGCGCATGTCACAGCCTAAGAGACAGCTGTTCATCTCCTCACAGCTCACTCTGATTACTCCTCTACTTCATGGGTCTTTTCTACATTTCATACTTGCGGTTTTGTAATAATACATTGCTGTAAATTGTTTAATGAATGAATTGTATTTGTATTTTATCATATCACTATTGAATTGTATTATCCTTGACGCTTTGGCAATATTGTTCACCTGACATTCATGCCAATAAAGCATATTGAATTGAATTGAGAGAGAGAGAGAGAGAGAGAGAGAGAGAGAGAGAGAGAGAGAGAGAGAGAGATAGATAGATAGATAGATAGATAGATAGAGAGATAGAGAGAGAGAGAGAGAGAGAGAGATAGATAGATAGATAGATAGATAGAGAGAGAGAGAGAGAGAGAGAGGGAGAGGGAGGAGAGAGGAGAGAGAAGAGAGAGAGAGAGAGAGAGAGAGAGAGAGAGAGAGAGAGAGAGAGAAGCTAACGGTTTAACTAGAGACACAGACTCACCTGAGAAAGGCAGGGTCTCCTGCTCGTAGTTCTTAATGTTGTACTGGCAGTACGTCTCCTTCGCTGCTCTCTTCTGGGCCAGTTGTGAAGGATTGTTGTTGAAGCGCTCTGCGTTCTTCACCCCCAGCTCAGTGTATCCAACAAACTTCCCCACACTGCTGTCGAACCTGATTAACTCCAACTTGTTGTAATAGTATGAGTTGATGTACTGGATGTCCTTCAGCTCAGAGGAGGTGAACTCACAGCGGGAAGTCATATAATGCAGATATCCATCTGAAGCAGAGAAAGAGTGTCAGTGAATCTGAGTGTGTCTCAGTCTGACTCAGTCTGTCTCAGTGAGTCTCAGTCTGTCTCAGTTTGTCTCAGTGAGTCTCAGTCTGTCTCAGTTTGTCTCAGTGAGTCTCAGTTTGTCTCAGTGAGTCTCAGTCTGTCTCAGTTTGTCTCAGTGAGTCTCAGTTTGTCTCAATGAGTCTAATTTTGTCTCAGTTTGTCTCAGCTTTTCTCAGCTTGTCTCATTTTGTCTCAGCTTGTCTCAGTTTGTCTCATTTTGTCTCAGTGAGTCTCAGTTTGTCTCAGTTTGTCTCAGCTTGTCTCAGTGAGTCTCAGTTTGTCTAATTTTGTCTCGGTTTGTCTCAGCTTGTCTCAGTTTGTCTCAGTTTGTCTCAGCGAGTCTCAGTTTGTCTCAGCTTGTCTCATTTTGTCTCAGTTTGTCTCAACTTGTCTCAGTTTGTCTCAGTGAGTCTCAGCTTGTCTCAGCTTGTCTCATTTTGTCTCAGTTTGTCTCAACTTGTCTCGGTTTGTCTCAGCTTGTCTCAGTTTGTCTCAGCGAGTCTCAGTTTGTCTCAGCTTGTCTCATTTTGTCTCAGTTTGTCTCAACTTGTCTCAGTTTGTCTCAGTGAGTCTCAGCTTGTCTCAGCTTGTCTCATTTTGTCTCAGTTTGTCTCAGCTTTTCTCAGTTTGTCTCATTTTGTCTCAGTTTGTCTCAGTTTGTCTCAGTGAGTCTCAGTGAGTCTCAGCTTGTCTCAGTTTGTCTCATTTTGTCTCAGCTTGTCTCATTTTGTCTCAGTTTGTCTCAACTTGTCTCAGTTTGTCTCAGTGAGTCTCAGCTTGTCTCATTTTGTCTCAGCTTTTCTCAGCTTGTCTCATTTTGTCTCAGTTTGTCTCAACTTGTCTCAGTTTGTCTCAGTGAGTCTCAGTTTGTCTCAGTTTGTCTCAGCTTGTCTCAGTTTGTCTCAGCTTGTCTCAGTTTGTCTCAGCTTGTCTCAGTTTGTCTCATTTGGTCTCAGTTGGTCTCAGTGAGTCTCAGTTTGTCTCAGCTTGTCTCAGTTTGTCTCAGTGAGTCTCAGTTTGTCTCAGCTTGTCTCAGTTTGTCTCATTTTGTCTCAGTTGGTCTCAGCTTGTCTCAGTGAGTCTCAGTTTGTCTCAGTGAGACTCAGTTTGTCTCAGCTTGTGTCAGTTTGTCTCAGCTTGTCTCAGTTTGTCTCAGTTTGTTTCAGTTGGTCTCAGTGAGTCTCAGTTTGTCTCAGCTTGTCTCAGTTTTTCTCATTTTGTCTCAGTGAGTCTCAGTTTGTCTCAGTGTGTCTCATTTTGTCTCAGCTTGTCTCAGTTGGTCTCAGTTTGTCTCATTTTGTCTCAGCTTGTCTCAGTTTGTCTCAGTTTGTCTCAGCTTGTCTCAGTGAGTCTCAGTTTGTCTCAGTGAGACTAAGTTTGTCTCAGTTTGTCTCTGTTTGTCTCAGTTTGTTTCAGTTTGTCTCAGCTTGTCTCAGTTTGTCTCAGCTTGTCTCAGCTTGTCTCAGTTTGTCTCAGTTTGTCTCAGCTTGTCTCAATGTGTCTCAGTTATTCTCAGTTTGTCTCAGCTTGTCTCAGTTTGTCTCAGTTTGTCTCAGCTTGTCTCAGTTTGTCTCAGCTTGTCTCAGTTTGTCTCTGTTTGTCTCTGTTTGTCTCATTTTGTCTCAGTTGGTCTCAGTTTGTCTCACCTTGTCTCAGTTTGTCTCAGCTTGTCTCAGTGAGTCTCAGTTTGTCTCTGATTGTCATAGTTTGTCTCAGTTAGTCTCAACTTGTCTCAGTTTGTCTCAGTAAGTCTCAGTTTGTCTCAGTTTGTCTCAGTTTGTCTCAGCTTGTCTCAGTTTGTCTCAGTTTGTCTCAGCTTGTCTCAATGTGTCTCAGTTATTCTCAGTTTGTCTCAGTGAGTCTCAGCTTGTCTCAGTTTGTCTCAGATTGTTTCAGTTTTTCTCAGCTTGTCTCACCTTGTCTCAGTGTGTCTCAGTGAGTCTCAGCTTGTCTCAGTTTGTCTCAGTTGGTCTCAGTTTGTCTCACCTTGTCTCAGTGAGTCTCAGTTTGTCTCTGATTGTCATAGTTTGTCTCAGTTAGTCTCAACTTGTCTCAGTTTGTCTCAGTAAGTCTCAGTTTGTCTCAGTTTGTCTCAGTTTGTCTCAGCTTGTCTCAGCTTGTCTCAGTTTGTCTCAGCTTGTCTCAATGTGTCTCAGTTATTCTCAGTTTGTCTCAGTTTGTCTCAGTTTGTCTCAGCTTGTCTCAGTTTGTCTCAGTTTGTCTCAGCTTGTCTCAATGTGTCTCAGTTATTCTCAGCTTGTCTCAGTTTGTCTCAGCTTGTCTCAATGTGTCTCAGTTATTCTCAGTTTGTCTCAGTTTGTCTCAGCTTGTCTCAGTTTGTCTCAGTTTGTCTCTGTTTGTCTCAGCTTGTCTCAGTTTGTCTCAGCTTGTCTCACCTTGTCTCAGTTTGTCTCACCTTGTCTCAGTGTGTCTCAGCTTGTCTCAGTGTGTCTCAGTTTGTCTCACCTTGTCTCAGTTTGTCTCACC
>JASDAP010000261.1:25000-37558 GCA_031216635.1 Dissostichus eleginoides | reverse complement strand
ATGCTAATGTGTTTTATAGTTAGTGTCATCTATCAGGACCAGCTGATCATTATTCATAAGATCACAGTAGTCCACGCAAACTAAAGTGGACACGATGAAGTGATAAGTGTCCTTCAAAATGTCTGATCCTTTAACTCCAGATCCAGGGCAAACGGTTGTTATTTACAACATGGGATCTATTAGACAAACTGATGTTCCCGAGGTCCCCGAACCTAACGACACCTTTCCATATTTAAGATGAAGATCCAAACGAAAAGTCATGAAAGAACAACACACCTTAAGAACAGCTGAGATCTGCCATCAAGTCATCTCCTTATGTTTGGAGGTGTACCAGGGAACGTTGTTCGGATTGGTGATGTCACCAGTAATATTGATCCGTAGATTGGTGATGTCACCATGTAATATTGACCCTCAGATTGGTGATGTCACCATGTAATATTGACTAATAGATTGGTGATGTCACCATGTAATATTGACCCTCAGATTGGTAATGTCACCATGTAATATTGATTCTCAGATTGGTGATGTCACCATGTAATATTGATTCTCAGATTGGTGATGTCACCATGTAATATTGACTAATAGATTGGTGATGTCACCATGTAATATTGACTAATAGATTGGTGATGTCACCATGTAATATTGACTAATAGATTGGTGATGTCACCATGTAATATTGACTAATAGATTGGTGATGTCACCATGTAATATTGATGCTCAGATTGGTGATGTCACCATGTAATATTGACTAATAGATTGGTGATGTCACCATGTAATATTGATTCTCAGATGGTGATGTCACCATGTAATATTGACTAATAGATTGATGATGTCACCATGTAATACTGATATAGATGATGATGTCACCATGTAATATGATTCTCAGATTGGTGATGTCACCATGTAATGTTGACTAATAGATTGGTGATGTCACCAGTAATATTGATCCGTAGATTGGTGATGTCACCAATCTACGGATCAATATTATATTAATTATTATATTAAATCGACCGAACTTCTTTGTAAGCGTCCTTAACAACGGTCAATAAGTCCTTGACAGCGGTCTGTCTGTTCTGGATTAACAACGTGTCACGTGTTCTGAATTGACCAATCAGAATAGAGTATTCAACTAAGCCATGTAATAATGAATAATAGATTGATGATGGCACCATGTAATATTGACTAATAGATTGATGATGTCACCATGTAATATTGACTAATAGATTGATGATGGCACCATGTAATATTGACTAATTGATTGGTGATGTCACCATGTAATATTGACTAATAGATTGATGATGTCACCATGTAATATTGACTAATTGATTGGTGATGTCACCATGTAATATTGACTAATAGATTGATGATGTCACAAGGTAATATTGACTAATAGATTGGTGATGTCACCATGTAATATTGACTAATAGATTGGTGATGTCACCATGTAATATTGACTAATAGATTGGTGATGTCACCATGTAATATTGACTAATAGATTGGTGATGTCACCATGTAATATTGACGAATAGATTGATGATGTCACCATGTAATATTGATTCTCAGATTGGTGATGTCACCATGTAATATTGACTAATAGATTGATGATGTCACCATGTAATATTGACTAATAGATTGATGATGTCACCATGTAATATTGACTAATAGATTGGTGATGTCACCATGTAATATTGAATAATAGAGTGGTGATGTCACCATGTAATATTGACTAATAGATTGGTGATGTCACCATGTAATATTGAATAATAGATTGATGATGTCACCATGTAATATTGAATAATAGATTGGTGATGTCACCAGGTCATATTGTCCCTCAGATTGGTGATGTCACAAGGTAATATTGACTCTCAGATTGGTGATGTCACCATGTAATATTGACTAATAGATTGGTGATGTCACCATGTAATATGACTAATAGATTGATGATGTCACATGTAATATTGACTAATAGATTGGTGATGTCACCATGTAATATTGACTAATAGATTGGTGATGTCAGCATGTAATATTGACTAATAGATTGGTGATGTCACCATGTAATATTGACTAATAGATTGGTGATGTCAGCATGTAATATTGACTAATAGATTGGTGATGTCACCATTAATATTGACTAATAGATTGGTGATGTCACATGTAATATTGACTAATAGATTGTGATGTCACCATTTCATATTGACTAATAGATTGGTGATGTCACCATGTAATATTGACTAATAGATTGGATGTCACAAGTAATATTGACTAATAGATTGATGATGTCACCATGTATATTGACTAATAGATTGATGATGTCACCATGTAATATTGACTAATAGATTGGTGATGTCACCATGTAATATTGACTAATAGATTGGTGATGTCACCATGTAATATTGAATAATAGATTGGTGATGTCACCATGTAATATTGACTAATATATTGGTGATGTCACCATGTATATTGACTAATAGATTGGTGATGTCACCATGTAATATTGACTAATAGATGGTGATGTCACCATGTAATATTGACTCTCAGATTGGTAATGTCACCATGTAATATTGACTCTAGATTGGTGATGTCACCATGTAATATTGAATAATAGATTGGTGATTCGCCATGTAATATTGAATAATAGATTGGTGATGTCACCATGTAATATTGAATAATAGATGGTGATGTCACCATGTAATATTGACTAATAGATTGGTGATGTCACCATGTAATATTGACTAATAGATTGGTGATGTCACAAGGTAATATTGACTAATAGATTGGTGATGTCACCATGTAATATTGACTAATAGATTGGTGATGTCACCATGTAATTGAATAGATTGGTGATGTCACAAGGTAGCATTGACTCTCAGATTGGTGATGTCACCATGTAATATTGACTAATAGATTGGTGATCACCATGTAATATTGACTAATAGATTGGTGATGTCACCATGTAATATGACTAATAGATTGATGATGTCACCATGTCATATTGACTAATAGATTGATGATGTCACCATGTAATATTGACTAATAGATTGATGATGTCACCATGTCATATTGACTAATAGATTGATGATGTCACCATGTCATATTGACTAATAGATTGATGATGTCACCATGTAATATTGACTAATAGATTGGTGATGTCACCATGTAATATTGACTAATAGATTGGTGATGTCACCATGTAATATTGACTAATAGATTGATGATGTCACCATGTAATATTGACTAATAGATTGGTGATGTCACCATGTAATATTGACTAATAGATGGTGATGTCACCATGTAATATTGAATAATAGATTGGTGATGTCACCATGTAATAATGACTAATAGATTGGTGATGTCACCAGGTAATATTGACCCTCAGATTGGTGATGTCACAAGGTAATATTGACTCTCAGATTGGTGATGTCACCATGTAATATTGACTAATAGATTGATGATGTCACCATGTAATAATGACTAATAGATTGATGATGTCACCATGTAATATTGACTCTCAGATTGGTAATGTCACCATGTAATATTGACTAATAGATTGATGATGTCACCATGTAATATTGACTAATAGATTGATGATGTCACCATGTAATATTGACTAATAGATTGGTGATGTCACCATGTAATATTGAATAATAGATTGGTGATGTCACCATGTAATATTGACTAATAGATTGGTGATGTCACCATGTAATATTGACTAATAGATTGGTGATGTCACCATGTAATATTGACTAATAGATTGGTGATGTCACCAGGTCATATTGTCCCTCAGATTGGTGATGTCACAAGGTAATATTGACTCTCAGATTGGTGATGTCACCATGTAATTATGACTAATAGATTGGTGATGTCACCATGTAATATTGACTAATAGATTGATGATGTCACCATGTAATATTGACTAATAGATTGATGATGTCACCTTCTAATATTGACTAATAGATTGCTGATGTCAGCATGTAATACTGACTAATAGATTGATGATGTCACCATTTCATATTGACTAATAGATTGGTGATGTCACCATGTAATATTGACTAATAGATTGGTGATGTCACAAGGTAATATTGACTAATAGATTGGTGATGTCACAAGGTAATATTGACTAATAGATTGGTGATGTCACAAGGTAATATTGACTAATAGATTGGTGATGTCACCATGTAATATTGACTAATATATTGGTGATGTCACCATGTCATATTGACTAATAGATTGGTGATGTCACCATGTAATATTGACTAATAGATTGGTGATGTCACCATGTAATATTGACTCTCAGATTGGTAATGTCACCATGTAATATTGACTAATAGATTGATGATGTCACCATGTAATACTGACTAATAGATTGATGATGTCACCATGTAATATTGACTAATAGATTGGTGATGTCACCATGTAATATTGACTAATAGATTGATGATGTCACCATGTAATATTGACTAATAGATTGATGATGTCACCATGTAATATTGAATAATAGATTGGTGACGTCACCATGTCATATTGACTAATAGATTGATGATGTCACCATGTAATATTGAATAATAGATTGGTGATTTCACCATGTAATATTGACTAATAGATTGGTGATGTCACCATGTAATATTGAATAATAGATTGGTGATGTCACCATGTAATATTGACTAATAGATTGATGATGTCACCATGTAATATTGACTAATAGATTGGTGACGTCACCATGTCATATTGACTAATAGATTGATGATGTCACCATGTAATATTGACTAATAGATTGGTGATGTCACAAGGTAATATTGATTAATAGATTGGTGATGTCACCATGTCATATTGACGAATAGATTGTTGATGTCACCAGGTAATATTGACCCTCAGATTGGTGATGTCACAAGGTAATATTGACTCTCAGATTGGTGATGTCACCATGTAATATTGACTAATAGATTGGTGATGTCACAAGGTAATATTGACTCTCAGATTGGTGATGTCACCATGTAATATTGACTAATAGATTGATGATGTCACAAGGTAATATTGACTAATAGATTGGTGATGTCACCATGTAATATTGACTAATAGATTGGTGATGTCACCATGTAATATTGACTAATAGATTGGTGATGTCACCATGTAATATTGACTAATAGATTGGTGATGTCACCAGGTAATATTGACCCTCAGATTAGTGATGTCACAAGGTAATATTGACTCTCAGATTGGTGATGTCACCATGTAATATTGACTAATAGATTGATGATGTCACAAGGTAATATTGACTAATAGATTGGTGATGTCACCATGTAATATTGACTAATAGATTGGTGATGTCACCATGTAATATTGACTAATAGATTGGTGATGTCACAAGGTAATATTGACTAAGATAGATTGATGTATGTCACCATGTAATATTGACTAATAGATTGGTGATGTCACCATGAATATTGACTAATAGATTGGTGATGTCACCATGTAATATTGATTAGTAATTGGTGATGTCACCATGTCTATTGATGACTAGATTGGTGATGTCACCAGGTAATATTGACCCTCAGATTGGTGATGTCACAAGGTAATATTGACTCTCAGATTGGTGATGTCACCATGTAATGTTGACTAATAGATTGATGATGTCACCATGTAATATTGACTAATAGATTGTGATGTCACCAGGTAATATTGACTAATAGATTGGTGATGTCACCATGTAATATTGACTATAGATTGGTGATGTCACCATGTAATATTGACTCTCAGATTGGTGATGTCACCATGTAATATTGATCCTCAGATTGGTGATGTCACCAGGTAATATTGACCCTCAGATTGGTGATGTCACCATGTAATATTGACTCTCAGATTGGTGATGTCACCATGTAATATTGACTAATAGATTGGTGATATCACCATGTAATATTGACTAATAGATTGGTGATGTCACCATGTAATATTGACTAATAGATTGGTGATGTCACCAGGTAATATTGACCCTCAGATTGGTGATGTCACCATGTAACATTGACTAATAGATTGGTGATATCACATGTAATATTGACCCTCAGATTGGTGATGTCACCTTGTAATATTGACCCTCAGATTGGTGATGTCACATGTAATATTGACTCTCAGATTGGTGATGTCCCATGTAATATTGACCCTCAGATTGGTGATGTCACCATGTAATATTGACTAATAGATTGGTGATGTCACCATGTAATATTGACCCTCAGATTGGTGATGTCACCATGTAATATGTAAGGCATAATGTTCAGCGACCAATGGGGCAATTTTGGTTTTCAGGCTCGGTGAAAATAAAACCTCTGTCATTCTCTTTATTCGTGTCTTTTGGATCTTTATGATTTTTGGTATCGGCGTTGTGGGCAAGAGATATATATTCGCATCCGTGATCATCAAGTTTCAAAATAAAAGAGCTTTGATTCAAATGTCGATTTCCCTCTCTGCCTCGTCTGGCAAGATGCAGCTGGACATCCATCCACACTTTCCGGACCAGTCCGCCGGCTGTGTCCACAGACAGCGCCTGTCAAGCCCTGAGCAGCCGCAAATCCGCAGCTGAGATAGGCGGGTGGTGCTGGCTGACTACTTTCCCGTTTTTGCGGAGCTTTTCTACAACAGATGTGAAAACATCGTTGCTTGCTTTAAAGTAGCGCAGTTCATGATGTCAAACCTTGCCCAGTTTCTTGATATCCCTGCCCTAATGCCCAAGTAACTGGCAACTGAATAGGTTTTGCCGTTTGAGGTCTGGACCGTTGCGTAAAAGGACCGCAGCTGCGTGTTGAGGGATTCTGCTCCATAGCTGTCAAACTCTGTTGGTTCTGTTTTTTCAATCAGCCAGTCTTTAAATAGTTTCATAGCCCATAATGTGGGCTATGAGAGAGCCCACTGTCACCCATGACAGTCTGTTCTCTCTCGGATAATTCTGTTAGAGTCCCAGGAAGTGATGTCTTCACAGTGAGTCAGGTTTAAAGGTGGTGCGTTCATGGTCCTGGATGACAGTCTGTTCTCTCTCGGATAATTCTGGCCCAATCCCAAACCACGCCCTACACCCTACCCCTACACACTCCCCCTCCGTGACGGAGTGAACTCTGTGGAGTGACACTCGCAGCTCAACGAGGCTCCTCCTGTCAGATGGAGGGAGTAAACACAGCAGCAAGCTTTGGGACAAACTCCCCTCTCTCCGGCAGAAACAGGAAATGCCGTAACTGTATGTAACAACGGTTTCAAATCAGCATCTCTTAGACCAAACATTTAAATTAAGATCTCAAATAAAACTCCAAACATCTTTAATTGTGTTACTTTTTTGTAAAGCTCTTTTAGTTTAAACCTGATGTTTATAAGCTTCTTAGTTTTTGCAACAGTCTGTAAATATACACAACTTTATAATAAAATGCACACATTTACCTTTTTCTAGACTAACCACAGGTATGATCCTGAGTTAAAAACATATGAGGTTATCATGAGGTTGTTAACATCGCAGTTTATCAGTGGATGTTTGCTGGAACTACTTGTAAACAGCGTGTTTCCTGACGGACACACACAGCGTGGAGACCGGTCAGGTAGAGACCGGTCAGGTAGAGACCGGTCAGGTAGAGACCGTTCAGGTAGAGACCGGGTCAGGTAGAGACCGGGTCAGGTAGAGACCGGTCAGGTAGAGACCGGGTCAGGTAGAGACCGGTCAGGTAGAGACCGGGTCAGGTAGAGACCGGTCAGGTAGAGACCGGTCAGGTAGAGACCGGGTCAGGTAGAGACCGGTCAGGTAGAGACCGGTTTCCAGTCAGCACCGCTGCAGACTCGCTGTTTGAGGGCTTGATAGCCCACCCCCCTCCACACCGCTCCACACTCGTTGGTTTGGAACAGCACTTAATGTGGCGGACCCTCCGCGCGAACGCGCAAACGGAGGGGTAGTGTGTAGGGGTAGGGTGTAGGGGCGGTTTGGGATTGGGCCTCTGTTAGAGTTCCAGGAAGTGATGTCCTCACAGTGAGTCAGGTTTAAAGGTGGTGCATTCAGGGTCCTGGCTGACAGTCTGGCCGTTTCTCAATGTCGAGGAGGCTTGCCTGGTAGCACATGTATGCTGGGCATTTAAACAGTGATTCGGCGCCACTCGACGACGTAGTATGCTTGAAATAGTGGCTCTGGATCAGCTTTACTCGACATTGAGAAACGGCCTCAGTTCTCACTCGGATAATTATTTTAGAGTCCCAGGAAGTGATGTCTTCACAGTGAGTCAGGTTTAAAGGTGGTGCGTTCAGGGTCCTGGCTGACAGTCTGTTCTCTCTCGGATAATTCTGTTAGAGTCCCAGGAAGTGATGTCTTCACAGTGAGTCAGGTTTAAAGGTGGTGCGTTCAGGGTCCTGGCTGACAGTCTGTTCTCTCTCGGATAATTCTGTTAGAGTCCCAGGAAGTGATGTCTTCACAGTGAGTCAGGTTTAAAGGTGGTGCGTTCAGGGTCCTGGCTGACAGTCTGTTCTCTCTCGGATAATTCTGTTAGAGTTCCAGGAAGTGATGTCATCACAGTGAGTCAGGATTAGAGGTCCTGTTAATAATATTTGTTTTGTCTCCACAGGAACCAGGATGCAGCGTCCCCGGTGGTTGCTAGGAGCATGTCTATGGTTGCTATGCTCCACAGAGGTGTGGACGGCGACCTTTAAGCTGGCTCTGATTGGACCATGGTCATGTGACCCCCTTTTCTCCCGCGCCATGCCGACGGCGGCTGCCAACCTGGCATTGTCACGGTTACGGAGTGACACCGGGCTGAGCAGAGGCTACTGGTACGACGTGAAGCTATTGGACGAGGACTGCTCCGCCTCCAAAGGTTCGGTCACCAACAGAGCCTGTCTGAGTTATCCACCAATCAGAGCCTGTCTGAGTTATCCACCAATCAGAGCCTGTCTGAGTTATCCACCAATCAGAGCCTGTCTGTGTCAGTCATTCTGTTTTTAATAATTTCTCAAATGTATTCTCAGTTTCCTGATTAACTCTTTTCCTCTTGATTTTTCCAGCACTGACAGAACTCGGGGACATGGAGGGTTATGGACACGCTTACATCGGCCCCTTTAGCCCCGCCCTCTGCCATGCTGCCTCTTTATTGGCTCAGCACTGGGAGGCGGGGCTTGCCTCTCCAGGCTGTCTGGGTGCTGATTGGCCCAACCTGCCGCCCCTGCCCCAGCCCAGCAGGGTGCTCTTCAGCGTGCTGCGGTTCTTCCGCTGGGCGCACGTGGGCGTCATCTCAGGTGAGTCTGTGATGTCACTGTGGGGGCGTGGTCTGTCATGATGTCACCGTGGGGGCGTGGTCTGTCATGACGACACGGTTGGGGCGTGGTCTGTCATGGTGACACTTTGGAGGCGTGGTCTAGCACTATGTAAACACCTCTTCCTGTTGGGTCATCAGCTCCAACAGACCTTTGGGAGAGCACCGGACAGGAAGTGGCCTCGGCGCTCCGAGCACTTGGGCTGCCCATTGGTCCGGTAGTTACCATGGAAACCAATAAAAACGGCGGCGCTCAGGAGGCTCTGCAGGCAATCAGAGTGGCGGACAAGGTCAAAGGTCAGCACTGAAAACACAGAGCTGTAATTTACTGGAGGTTTAATGTTACATTATGTCATGTCATTATTTTAACGTTTTAATTCCAGTGGTCATCATGTGTATGAGCTCTGTTCTGATTGGTGGAGAGGATCAGCGGGAGCTCCTGCTGACGGCTCTGGACATGGGGATGGTTGCCGACGGTTACGTGTTCATCCCGTACGACGCGCTGCTGTACGCCATGCCGTACCAGGTAACACATCACTGTATATTTATACATTTAAATACCTAGAAGAAGTTCATGTGCAGGTAAATCTCTCTATCCTCGTCCAATCAGGACATAGCATTTCCTCAGCTGACCAATAGCACGAAGCTCCGCCACGCCTACAGCTCAGTCCTCACCGTTACCATGGCGTCCGACCAGAGCTTCTACGAAGCCTTCAGACAGGCGCAGATCAACCGTGAGATCCGGACAGCTGTATCTGCTACCGAGGTTACAACACACACTGTACACACTGTACACACTGTACACACACACCACACACACACACACACACACACACACACACACACACACACACACACACACACACAGAGAGACACACACACACACACACACACCCACACACACACATATTCTTTGTCTTTGATGTTCAGAAAGCGCTATAGATGCAGAAAATAGCACATTCGGAATAGCACACACACACACACACCACACACACACACACACACACACACACACACACACACACACACACACACACAAACACCACACACACAACACACACACACCACTGTTCACACCACTATGAAGCTTTCAGACAGGCGCAGATCAACCGTGAGATCTGGACTGCTGTATCTGCAACCGAGGTTACAACACTACACATACTGTACACACACTACACATCACCAAATCCACACACACATATATGAATATTAATGTGTGTGTTAACTCTGCCATGCATCTTGTCTGCAGGTGTCTCCAATCTTCGGCACCATCTTTAACATGGTGTACTTCGTTGCTAAGGCGGTGGAGGAGCGTCGTCAGGCAGGGGGCGGGCATTGGGTGACAGGCAACCAGCTCATCCAATCAGATGGAGGCTTTGATTTCCCTTCAATCAGGTCTATCCATTAAACATCAAATAAAATGTTATAATTTATTCTAAACAATATATATTTCACTAATTACAATTTCATTGTCGTAAATTGATGTTATGGGAAATAGTAACTAAAGTCTAAAATTGAAGGAATTGTTCAGACTGAAGACTTAAATGTAGTAATCCGGGTTACATCTTCATCTTGCTTTATGCGGGTGTCTTACAGTTTCCCACCAGCTGCTCTTGAAGTATTTCAGTGTCATGATGACCTCCGTCTTCGTCTCTCAGGTGGTGTACGGAGGTAAAGAGGGGCGGGGCATGCAGGCCAAGTACGTGGTGTTGGACAGCGATGGAGACAGATTTGTGCCGACACACACTCTCGCTCCGACACACACACACGGGCCGGTCGGAAGCCTGAAACCTCTGAGTCACACCTTCATCTTCCCTGGAGGAAAACCCCCCTCCGCCAGCTTCTGTTGGTTCAGTCCAGAGGAGGCCTGCAGTGGGGGTGAGTTCACTGGCCTGCAGGGAGGAAGGGAGAACTTTCTCTGATAAGTAAAAATGAGGCTCCTTCTCTGTGAATCGGTTCCTAAGTGGACATGTCCCTGGTGTGTTTGTTGTCCGTCCAGATCAAGCTGGCGTAGTTTCATTAATCCAGTTTTATCTGCAGGTCTGGAAACGGTGTCCATGTTCTTTGCCTTCCTGCTGTTCTGCGCTTTGATTGGAGCTTTTATCTACTGGATAAAGTGAGTGCACACACACAAACACACACACACACACACACACACACAAACACACACACACACACACACATGCACACACACACACATACACACACACACACACACATGCACACACACTCACACAAACACACACACGCACACACACACACACACACAAACATACACGCACGTACACACACACACACACACACACACACACACACACACACACACACACACAGTAATAATAATAATAATAATAATAATAATAATAATAATAATAATATGTGTGTGCAGGAAGTACAAAAGAAAAGCAAGCATCACCAAACTCATCCTGACTCTGGACGACATCGTCTTCATCGACACTCAAGTCAGCAAGAAGGTCAGAAACCCATTCCTTCTACAGGGGCCCGGTACCACAAACAGTACCAGGTACAAGAGACAGTACCAGGTACCACAGACAGTACCAGATACAAGAGACAGTACCAGGTACCACAGACAGTACCAGGTACCACAGACAGTACCAGATACAAGAGACAGTACCAGGTACCACAGACAGTTCCAGATACAAGAGACAGTACCAGGTACAAGAGACACTACCCGGTACCAAAAACAGTACCAGGTGCAAGAGACAGTACCAGGTACCACAGACAGTACCAGATACAAGAGACAGTACCAGGTACCACAGACAGTACCATGGACCTCAGACAGTACCAGATACAAGAGACAGTACCAGGTACAAGAGACACTACCAGATACAAGAGACACTACCAGGTACCACAAACAGTACCAGATTCTAGAGACAGTACCAGATTCTAGAGACATAACCAGGTACCACAGACAGTACCGGGTACCACAGACAGTACCGGATACAAGAGACAGTACCAGGTACCACAAACATTACCAGATACAAGAGACAGTACCAGATACAAGAGACAGTACCAGGTACCGCAAACAGTACCAGGTACCACAAACAGTACCAGATATAAGAGACAGTACCAGATACAAGAGACAGTACCAGGTACCACAGAGAGTACCAGATACAAGAGACAGTACCAGATACAAGAGACAGTACCAGGTACCACAAACAGTACCAGATACAAGAGACAGTACCAGGTACCACAAACAGTACCAGATACAAGAGACAGTACCAGATACAAGAGACAGTACCACGTACAAGAGACAGTACCATTTAGAGACAGT
>JASDAP010000261.1:0-15000 GCA_031216635.1 Dissostichus eleginoides | reverse complement strand
ACCCTGCTGTACTCCCACTAACCCTACTGTACCCCCACTAACCCTACTGTACTCCCACTAACCCTACTGTACCCCCACTAACCCTGCTGTACTCCCACTAACCCTACTGTACCCCCACTAACCCTGCTGTACCCCACTAACCCTGCTGTACCCCCACTAACCCTGCTGTACCCCCACTAACCCTACTGTACCCCCACTAACCCTACTGTACTCCCACTAACCCTACTGTACTCCCACTAACCCTACTGTACCCCACTAACCCTGCTGTACTCCCACTAACCCTACTGTACCCCACTAACCCTGCTGTACCCCCACTAACCCTGCTGTACTCCCACTAACCCTACTGTACCCCCACTAACCCTACTGTACTCCCACTAACCCTACTGTACCCCACTAACCCTGCTGTACTCCACTAACCCTACTGTACCCCCACTAACCCTGCTGTACCCCACTAACCCTACTGTACCCCCCTAACCCTACTGTACCCCCACTAACCCTGCTGTACCCCCACTAACCCTACTGTACCCCACTAACCCTACTGTACTCCACTAACCCTACTGTACCCCCACTAACCATACTGTACCCCCACACCCTGCTGTACTCCCACTAACCCTACTGTACCCCCACTAACCCTGCTGTACTCCCACTAACCCTACTGTACGCCCACTAACCCTGCTGTACCCCCACTAACCCTACTGTACCCCCACTAACCCTGCTGTACCCCCACTAACCCTACTGTACCCCCACTAACCCTACTGTACTCCCACTAACCCTACTGTACCCCCACTAACCCTGCTGTACCCCCACTAACCCTACTGTACTCCCACTAACCCTACTGTACTCCCACTAACCCTGCTGTACCCCCACTAACCCTGCTGTACTCCCACTAACCCTACTGTACTCCCACTAACCCTGCTGTACCCCCACTAACCCTGCTGTACTCCCACTAACCGTGCTGTATTCCCACTAAACCTGCTGTACTCCCACTAACCCTGCTGTACTCTCACAAACCCTGCTGTACTCTCACAAACCCTACTGTACTCACACTAACCCTACTGTACTCCCACTAACCCTACTGTACCCCCACTAACCCTACTGTACCCCCACTAACCCTGCTGTACTCCCACTAACCGTGCTGTATTCCCACTAAACCCCGCTGTACTCCCACTAACCCCGCTGTACTCCCACTAACCCCGCTGTACTCCCACTAACCCGGCTGTACTCCCACAAACCCTGCTGTACTCTCACTAACCCTGCTGTACTCCCACTAACCCTACTGTACTCACACTAACCCTACTGTACTCACACTAACCCTACTGTACTCCCACTAACCCTACTGTACTCCCACTAACCCTACTGTACTCCCACTACTGGGGCGACCGGTGAGCCCGCCCCGACAGGCGCAAAGAGGCGAGGGCCCGCTCATCACTGCGCAAAGCCTCTGACCGCAGTTTTAATTAATGTTTCTGTTGATACTTGTGAGCCTCATTAATCTGCCATGTTAACAACTATCAATAAAAACATCAGCAAACGTCTGTCTGTCTGTCTGTCTGTCTGAACGTTTCCCATTTATTTAATTTCCGCCTCCTTGACTCCTTGACTCCTCGACTTCCCCGGTAGTGACCCGGAAATGGATTTCAGAGAGGAGAGGAGAGAGGAGAGGAGAGAGGAGAAGAGAGAGGAGAGAGGAGGCTCTCTGGAGTCGCTATAACCGAGGATGCACTGATGTAGAGGAGAGAGGAGAGAGGAGGCTCTCTGGAGTAGCTATAACCGAGGATGCACTGATGTAGAGGAGAGAGGAGAGAGGAGGCTCTCTGGAGTAGCTATAACCGAGGATGCACTGATGTAGAGGAGAGAGGAGAGAGGAGGCTCTCTGGAGTAGCTATAACCGAGGATACACTGATGTAGAGGAGAGAGGGCTCTCTGGAGTCGCTATAACGGAGGATGCACTGATGTAGAGGAGAGAGGAGGCTCTCTGGAGTAGCTATAACCGAGGATACACTGATGTAGAGGAGGGAGGAGGCTCTCTGGAGTCGCTATAACCGAGGATACACTGATGTAGAGGAGAGAGGAGTCTCTCTGGAGTAGCTATAACCGAGGATACACTGATGTAGAGGAGAGAGGAGGCTCTCTGGAGTCGCTATAACGGAGGATGCACTGATGTAGAGGAGAGAGGAGGCTCTCTGGAGTAGCTATAACCGAGGATACACTGATGTAGAGGAGAGAGGAGGCTCTCTGGAGGATCTATAACTGAGGAGAGAGGAGAGGAGAGAGAGAGGAGAGAGGACGCTCTCTGGAGTAGCTATAACCGAGGATGCACTGATGTAGAGGAGAGAGGAGAGAGGAGGCTCTCTGGAGTAGCTATAACCGAGGATACACTGATGTAGAGGAGAGAGGAGGCTCTCTGGAGTAGCTATAACCGAGGATACACTGATGTAGAGGGAGGAGAGAGGAGGCTCTCTGGAGTCGCTATAACGGAGGATGCACTGATGTAGAGGAGAGGGAGGCTCTCTGGAGTCGCTATAACCGAGGATACACTGATGTAGAGGAGAGAGGAGCTCTCTGGAGTCGCTATAACCGAGGATACACTGATGTAGAGGAGAGAGGAGGCTCTCTGGAGTAGCTATAACCGAGGATGCACTGATGTAGAGGAGAGAGGAGAGAGGAGGCTCTCTGGAGTCGCTATAACCGAGGACGCACTGATGTAGAGAGAGGAGGCTCTCTGGAGGATCTATAACCGAGGAGAGAGGAGAGGAGAGAGGAGAGAGAGAGGAGGAGAGAGGAGAGAGAGAGGAGGCTCTCTGGAGTAGCTATAACCGAGGACGCACTGATGTAGAGGAGAGAGGAGAGAGGAGGCTCTCTGGAGTAGCTATAACCGAGGAGAGAGGAGAGGAGAGAGGAGAGAGGAGGAGAGAGAGAGGAGGCTCTCTGGAGTAGCTATAACCAAGGATACACTGATGTATCCTCCGCAGATCCTCCACAGATGTATTTCCGGCAGCAGTGATGTTTAAAAGAGTCGTGACGCACAGCCAGACTGATCTCAGCCGATGACAGCTCTGCAAACTGCTGGATATTATTTTATTAACTGCTTGAATCGCGACGCAATGTTTCCAGTGAGAACAGCTGTGAGGTTCGTGCAGAAAGCAGAGCAGTGTGTATCATATATATCACTCTGTAGAACAGGCCTACATTACTCTCTGTGTTGGCTTTAGTTTAGTAGATATCTACAAGCAAAGAGTCTTTTCTAAAAACATTTAGTGCTTCACAAAATAAAATACACAACGGCTGGAGCCTGATGATGCTTTAGGAGCAGTAGGTGTGTGTTGTACAGTGTGTAGGTGTGTGTGGAACAGTGTGTAGGTGCGTGTTGTACAGTGTGTAGGTGTGTGATGTACAGTGTGTAGGTGCGTGTGGTACAGTGTGTAGGTGTGTGTTGTACAGTGTGTAGGTGTGTGTGGTACAGTGTGTAGGTGTGTGTGGTACAGTGTGTAGGTGTGTGTTGTACAGTGTGTAGGTGTGTGATGTACAGTGTGTAGGTGTGTGTGGTACAGTGTGTAGGTGTGTGGTACAGTGTGTAGGTGTGTGTGGTACAGTGTGTAGGTGTGTGATGTACAGTGTGTAGGTGTGTGTGGTACAGTGTGTAGGTGTGTGTGGTACAGTGTGTAGGTGTGTGGTACAGTGTGTAGGTGTGTGTGGTACAGTGTGTAGGTGTGTGATGTACAGTGTGTAGGTGTGTGTGGTACAGTGTGTAGGTGTGTGTGGTACAGTGTGTAGGTGTGTGTGGTACAGTGTGTAGGTGTGTGTGGTACAGTGTGTAGGTGTGTGTGTACAGTGTGTAGGTGTGTGATGTACAGTGTGTAGCTGTGTGTTGTACAGTGTGTAGGTGTGTGATGTACAGTGTGTAGCTGTGTGTTGTACAGGGTACAGTGTGTAGGTGTGTGTTGTACAGTGTGTAGGTATGTGTGGTACAGTGTGTAGGTGTGTGTTGTACAGTGTGTAGGTGTGTGTGGTACAGTGTGTAGGTATTGTGGTACAGTGTGTAGGTGTGTGTTGTACAGTGTGTAGGTGTGTGTTGTACAGTGTGTAGGTGTGTGAAGTACAGTGTGTAGGTGTGTGTTGTACAGTGTGTAGGTGTGTGAAGTACAGTGTGTAGGTGTGTGTTGTACAGTGTGTAGGTGTGTGTGGTACAGTGTGTAGGTGTGTGTTGTACAGTGTGTAGGTGTGTGTTGTACAGTGTGTAGGTGTGTGTTGTACAGTGTGTAGGTGTGTGTGATGTACAGTGTGTAGGTGTGTGTTGTACAGTGTGTAGGTGTGTGTGATGTACAGTGTGTAGCTGTATGTTGTACAGTGTGTAGGTGTGTGATGTACAGTGTGTAGCTGTGTTGTACAGGGTACAGTGTGTAGGTGTGTGTTGTACAGTGTGTAGGTATGTGTGGTACAGTGTGTAGGTGTGTGTGGTACAGTGTGTAGGTGTGTGTTGTACAGTGTGTAGGTGTGTGTTGTACAGTGTGTAGGTGTGTGAAGTACAGTGTGTAGGTGTGTGTTGTACAGTGTGTAGGTGTGTGAAGTACAGTGTGTAGGTGTGTGTTGTACAGTGTTTAGGTGTGTGTGGTACAGTGTGTAGGTGTGTGTTGTACAGTGTGTAGGTATGTGTGGTACAGTGTGTAGGTGTGTGTTGTACAGTGTGTAGGTGTGTGATGTACAGTGTGTAGGTGTGTTGTACAGTGTGTAGGTGTGTGTTGTACAGTGTGTAGGTGTGTGATGTACAGTGTGTAGGTGTGTGTGGTACAGTGTGTAGGTGTGTGTGGTACAGTGTGTAGGTGTGTGGTACAGTGTGTAGGTGTGTGTGGTACAGTGTGTAGGTGTGTGATGTACAGTGTGTAGGTGTGTGTGGTACAGTGTGTAGGTGTGTGTGGTACAGTGTGTAGGTGTGTGTTGTACAGTGTGTAGGTGTGTGATGTACAGTGTGTAGCTGTGTGTTGTACAGTGTGTAGGTGTGTGTGATGTACAGTGTGTAGCTGTGTGTTGTACAGGGTACAGTGTGTAGGTGTGTGTTGTACAGTGTGTAGGTATGTGTGGTACAGTGTGTAGGTGTGTGTTGTACAGTGTGTAGGTGTGTGTGGTACAGTGTGTAGGTATGTGTGGTACAGTGTGTAGGTGTGTTTACAGTGTGTAGGTTGTGTTGTACAGTGTGTAGTGTGTGAAGTACAGTGTGTAGGTGTGTGTTGTACAGTGTGTAGGTGTGAAGTACAGTGTGTAGGTGTGTGTTGTACAGTGTGTAGGTGTGTGTGGTACAGTGTGTACGTGTGTGTTGTACAGTGTGTAGGTGTGTGTTGTACAGTGTGTAGGTGTGTGATGTACAGTGTGTAGGTGTGTGTTGTACAGTGTGTAGGTGTGTGTGATGTACAGTGTGTAGGTGTGTGTTGTACAGTGTGTAGGTGTGTGTGATGTACAGTGTGTAGCTGTATGTTGTACAGTGTGTAGGTGTGTGTGATGTACAGTGTGTAGCTGTGTGTTGTACAGGGTACAGTGTGTAGGTGTGTGTTGTACAGTGTGTAGGTATGTGTGGTACAGTGTGTAGGTGTGTGTTGTACAGTGTGTAGGTGTGTGTTGTACAGTGTGTAGGTGTGTGAAGTACAGTGTGTAGGTGTGTGTTGTACAGTGTGTAGGTGTGTGAAGTACAGTGTGTAGGTGTGTGTTGTACAGTGTTTAGGTGTGTGTGGTACAGTGTGTAGGTGTGTGTTGTACAGTGTGTAGGTATGTGTGGTACAGTGTGTAGGTGTGTGTTGTACAGTGTGTAGGTGTGTGTTGTACAGTGTGTAGGTGTGTGTTGTACAGTGTGTAGGTGTGTGATGTACAGTGTGTAGGTGTGTGATGTACAGTGTGTAGGTGTGTGTGGTACAGTGTGTAGGTGTGTGTTGTACAGTGTGTAGGTGTGTGATGTACAGTGTGTAGGTGTGTGTTGTACAGTGTGTAGGTGTGTGTTGTACAGTGTGTAGGTGTGTGATGTACAGTGTGTAGGTGTGTGTGGTACAGTGTGTAGGTGTGTGTGTACAGTGTGTAGGTGTGTGTGGTACAGTGTGTAGGGTTTTGGGGTAAATATTTTTGTTTAAAACCTATTTAAAAACACCTGTAATAAAAGTTTATAAAAGCCCTTTTTGGTCTGTGTTAAAAACATTAAATGAAATAAAGAAAATGCAATAAAAGGGTAGAAGAGAGCAGCGGCTGAGGCACAGAGCGTGTGCAGCGGGGTTAAAACCTGTAATCCTGCCCCTCCGAGGGGTCTCCCCCGGTGGGGTGTCCGAGGCTGTGTCCCACAACATCTGGTAAAAGACCAGTGCCCTGTACTACGAATCCAGTTCAACACACCCTGGATATGTTTGAGAAAGGATTTATGTCCTTGCTCATCTGAACGGCTTTCCACTGGCCTCTTTGTGGGGTCCTATTTTGTGAGTTGATTGATTTTTGCCTCATTTGGCCAATAAATGCCAGCTGTTATTGAAAATACTCCCCGTCGGGGAATCGAACCCCGGTCTTCTGCGTGACAAGCAGAGATACTGTCCACTATACTAACGAGGAATGATCTGACAGCAATCCTGGCATGTCAAGCCTAGCTGGCACTCTTCAAAAGGTTACAGGTCATATACAGGATAGCATTTGGGTTCAGTATATATTTGCAAAGTCCATGACACTGCAGCTGTGACTAAATCCAGTTTAAAGTCACTCTGACTCTTAGAATCAACATGTAGTCTGATGTTTGAAACGTTTACAATTAAATAAGAATGTTGCATCTACTCTTGAATGTGCATTTAGCCCTTTTCAGCAGTTTATGCAGTGTAGTGGTCATCACGTTCGCCTCACGCGAAAGGTCCCCGGCTCGAAACCGGGCAGAAACACTTTTTTGATCCTGATACATTTCAAAGACACAAACTCACCGAAGAAAGGTTTTCAGGAAACTACTACATTGAAATGGTCACAAGTCGTTCCAACGGGTGGGCATCCATACCCCACTTGGTATCTGCGTTGCCCCCGCCCCCCTCAAGGTGCACAGCGAGTTTGAAGCAAATTGGTACATTTTTCATTTTTCATATGTACAAGGGTTAGGTTAAGGGGCCAGTTACCACCGCTAGTGTAGTTTAAAATGTGTATATCTGGGGCTACGAGGTGGGCATCCATATGGGACCTGGTCTGGGTGATAGCTTGGGCTCCTGCCTACATGTGTGTGACATTTGGGCCCCTTGGCGATCTTCCTTGTTACTGCAATTGGACTTTGAAAATTTGAAATGGGCACAAGTCGTTCCAACGGGTGGGCATCCATACCTCACTTGGTGTGTAAGGGTTAGGTTAGGGAATGCTCCGGTTCTTGGACAAAATTAACATGAGATCCCTCCGGTCATTGTACGTACTTCGTCTCAGTGGAATATTAACGGTCAGATTGAATACAAAACAGACCCCATTTCTCCGGCCAATGACGGGAGAGTTTTGAAAGTGACAAAACACTGTTCCATACGTTTAAAAACACTTAAACAATTAAACAATGTTTACCCAGGATTCAGGCACCTTCCCTGGCTTGTAAAATGCGATGATGCGCCCTGGAGGTATCAGACTATTTAAAACATGTATACCCAGGATCCAATCACTCTTCCTGGCTTGTAAAGTGCAGCGATGAGCCCTGGTAGTATCAGACTATTTTAAACAACTTTTCCCCGCCTTTCAAACACTTATTCCTGGGTTTTAGCCTGTCATTTTGCAGGATATCATTTAACATTGACCCTCTCCTGAAAATGTACATATTCTGTGCATTTCCAGGAGAGGTTTAATGTTAAATGATATCCTGCAAAATGACACGCTAAAACTCTCTTCCAGACGTTTAAAAAACACTTTATTAAACAGGTGACAATAAGAAAAAGTAACCGAAAATAGTGCCTCAGACAGGCACCCAGAGACCCAGAGACCCAGGGTTAGGGTTAGGTGTGAGGGTTTTGGATCCTGTCACCGTGAAACAGTGGCAGGATCGATTGCACTCTCCATCGTTGTCACACATCAAGGCATGTTCATCTCTCATTCAGGCCCTTGGGATACACCGTGTCGAATCTAGCTATCCATAGCCTCTCACATCTACGTCTCTGAGCCACAGACCATCTGCAGTCGACTCCAGGACTGCTGCTTGAACAGATTGCCATCCATGGAGCAGGAAGTGAGTAACTAATGGAGTAAGTGTGTTTTTTCTTTTCAAAATGTTATATTTATGTTGTGTGAACCGTATAGAAATTGTGTTACCAGTTTCACCCACATACTGTAGACCACAATGTTTACATGTAATAAGGTATACACAGTTTTTGGATTGTAGGCTGCCCAGATCCTGTGTTTTATAAACATTGTTATTGTATTTGCTGCGCAACCAGATCTGGTGCTGAAAAAATTCCCCGTGAGCCCTAGATTTGGGAGTCGACATGGGTTGTATCTTTGCTTTGACCAAGTACGACTGCAGGTTCCTGTTTTTCCTAAACGCTGCAATTATACTGTGGTCTTGCAAAATGTCCGTTTTTCCTACAATGTTTTGAAAGTTAGATTTGATGACTCTGACTAGCCTAACAGCTGACTGGGAATATGTCGTGATGAAAGGCAATTTGGAGGAGACCAAAACGGGTTTCGTCTGTTGAAACGTTCTAAAGCATGTTCTTAGAAAGGAACGGCTATACCCTCTAGAGGTCAATGCTCCGAAAAGCGTTTTGGTGGCCATTTTGAAATCATCTCTGTTACTGCATATTCTATGGAACCTCAAAAGCTGTGATTTAACCAACCCCGCATAAGTGTGCTTGGGATGGTGGCTTGTTCTGTGGAGCAAGGCGTGGGTGTCTGTCTCTTTAAAAAATACTGTAACATCTAATTTGTGTGTTTTATGGAAGTCGATTCCTTTGAATGTGGTGGTGTCCAGAAAATCCACTGAGGTGCAGCTGGTGATGGATTTTAGTGAGATGGATCTGTTGTGGTTATTCAGAGTGATAACAAATACATCAAAATCCTCCTTTGAGTGAGACCACACGCCCCAGATGTCATCCAGATATCTGAAATAATGTGTGGGAGTCTTTTGGCAGGAGGACAGGCCGAGGTTTCCCACTCTGCCATAAAAATGTCTGCATAGGCCGGAGCGAACTTCTTTCCCATAGCAGTGCCTTTAGTCTGCAGGAAGAACTCTCCATTAAATTCAAAGTCATTACGTGTCAAATTTATCTCTAATAATTGTAGTAATTCCTTATCTGGTCTTTTTTTATCAGGGTGTTTCCAGAATATGTTTTGTATGGCTTGTATGCCTTCTTGGATGTCAATGTTTGTATATAAGCTATCTACGTCCATCGTGAATAAAATGGCGTCCTGAGGTATATCGAGTTGTTTAATTCTTCTTACAAAGTCGTAGGTGTCTTTAATGTAGCTTGTGTGAGTGATGGAAAGAGGATTGAGGTAGAAGTCAATGAACTCGGCCGTGCGGTAGGTCTCGCTGCTGCAATCAGATACAATGGGTCTGCCCGGAGGAATTTCATGAGGTAAGGACCATTTATGTCTTTCTTTGTGTATTTTCGGCAACATATAAAATAGTCTGGCCCTGGGTTCGGAAGTGCCTGCTATAAACTTGATTTGTTTAGCATTTAGGAATTTTTTGTCATAGAGTGTTTGTAAAATCCTGTCAACTAATTTAATGGTGTCCAGATAAATCGGTTTGTCCAATTTGGAATAATAATTTGTGTCCAATAATTGTCTATATCCCTCCCATAGGTATTGTTCCCGGTCCATGACAACCACTACACTACCCTTATCGGCTGGCTTGATAACGAGATTATTATTATTAACGAGCTCCTTCAGTGCCGTGGCCTCCTCCGGACTGAGGTTCGGTTGGACACGAGACATCCGGAAGCTGCTATCAAAATGGTTGATATCAGCCGCGATGAGAGTAGTCAGTTCCACCGGAAGTGTGCCAGCGGAGGGAAACCAGTCCGATTTGGGAGTAAATGGAGGTGGGTCAGAATCTTTTTTGTGTTTAAAATATGTTGCTAGTTTCAATCTCCTGTGGTATTGCTGCATATCCCATCTGCCTTGCTCGATAATATTTTTGTTGCTGCCTTTTGTAGGGATGAAGTTCAGACCCCTGTCTAATAGAGTGATCTGCGGTGGAGTCAATGTAACGTGTTTAGCTAATATTAAAACGTTTTTATTCCCCTCCTGTACAGGCAGATTTGAGGGGACCTTTAGTTTACCTGGTCACACCAGTGTTGAAGCATGAGTTTTGCGGTGGATCGAGTCCAATGGACATTATCCTTTTCGGTCCAGAATGACCCGCTTGGCAGCTTTGGTATATGCTTTTGATGCTGTGTGATGTACTCATTTAAATGGAACAAATGTTTTTGTTCATTATGTGGCAGAAAGTGTGAGTAATTGATAACAGGTATCCAGATTGCTGCCCGTGGGAACCTCAACTTAGCAGCTCGGACTGCTGCCTGCAGCTGCTTCACAGTGGTCTGCTTGACTTTATTTGATCTGTTATTTAGTCCAAATGATAAAATCACCTTCTCCACCACCGTGGAAGAAGTGGCCTTTTGGATAATGGCCTCTGCATGCCTGAAAGTAGCCCCCGGGTAACTGTCAATTTGCAGCTCATTTATGGTGAATAATGGGAGTCGTGCTAAATTGGAGTCCCCCATTATTAGCCATTTTTTGCCGACACTCAAACTCCAGTCCTGTCATTTTTTGACTGTGTTGAGGTGTCTATTAGGTCTGCGTGTTGGTGTTATTGGCTCAGGTAGTGTGGGTTTCGACTGCTGCCCTGTGTTCATTTGCAGTTGGCTCTGGACTGCGCGCCGAGGCTGCGTGTCGCAACTGGGGAACGAGAAAGGACGGGACAACTGGGCTGTTGAGGGAGCGTTGCCGGCACCAGAGCGTACTCCAATTCCTCCAGCGACAGATCGAAAATGGAATCCTCTTCAGTGGCCACAGCTGGGTTGAAAGGAGGAGGAGGAGAGCGAGCAGGAGGCTGAGGCGTCAAACTGGGTACCCGCTTGCCCCTCGGTGTCAAGCTAGGAATCCGCCTAGTCCTCTGTGGTTTCGGAACCGGTGAGGTAAGTACCATGCTGGGGGGAATGCGGTACTCTGTTTCAACCTCCACTATAGAGTCCCCCTTTGGGTCTGTCATAGTGGTAGTAGTGTTAACAGTTTTTGTGGATGATGTGTGTGGTACCGGGGTCTGTGAGGGGGACCCAATTTGTGCAGGTGGAGCATGTATTTGTGCCACACATATGTTTGCAGCAGGACGACACACAGCCTAGGGACTCACACTCTGTTCGGGCTGTGCAGGTGCGGCTACTGTTCGGTCAACAATCTGAGCCGTCAACAGAGCCGCAGCCTGTTCCAGTGTTTCCTCCTGTAGCCGGCGCCCCAGATTTCTCCTGGCCCAGGATGAAGCCACATCCAGTGGATTCTGCCAGTGGTAAGTAGACAATGTATTTAATATGTTGATCTTAGCTTCCATCTCATCTGTGTAGTGATCACGTAGGATCAACATGGTTGTAAAAGACACATTTTTTGCATTGCCTTCAATCAGGGCCTGTGTGTCGGGGCGAGGAGACTCAGCAGATCTCCCCATGTCGCCCGACGACTTCATGGTTATACAGAGATCCAAGGAAAGGCACGGGCCATAGATGACGTGTCGGCTCTTACCCTAGCTTAGTATCACGACTGAGTCATAAATGTGTAAAACGTGAAGTGGATAAGGTAAGATAAGTTTGAAGAACAGAGACGAGGAGGTTAGCTGTGGTCACGGCGAACACCCCCCCTGGCAAAATGGCCGTCTCCATTTAACCCGTTACCGTCCCGTAAGTCTGCCTAGGGTTTTGTGGATTTTTCAGTACAGTTTTAACCCTAGGGGCTCGGGAAGTAAAGGGGTCAGGAGTGGAGAGAGCAGAATGAAAAAGTGAGTAGAGAGAATGTGGTTTTATACATTTATTTCAAGTTTTGAGATAGGTAAAAGTGTACCATTAGTTAATTTTAGTGGTTTAAACCGAAAGTCAGATAGTATAGCTATTTGTGGAGATGCATTTTAGGACTAGGCAAGGAGCCAGAGTGGTTAGGGTTAGTGGTTAAACTAAGGGTAAGATTGTAGGTTTATAGATGGAAATTCAATTTAGGATTAGGCAAAAGAGCCTGACTGGTTATGTTTAGGGTCAGATTAAAGGTCAGGTATTAGACTTATTGATGAACAAGACGCAGGATTAGGGTTAGAGTTAGCCAATTAGGTTTAGGAAACAAAGTTTGATTGGTTAGGTTTAGTGGTTAGGGTTAGGTTTTGGTTAGGAGTAGGGTTATGAATTCCGGTGTGGGATGGTTAGGGTTAGGGTTAGGGTTAGGGTTAGGTTTTGTTAATAGCCACCAGATCTCCCCATGTCGCCCGACGACTTCATGGTTATACAGAGATCCAAGGAAATGCACGGGCCGTAGAGGACATGCCGGCGCCTACCCTAGTCTTAATATCATGACTGAGTCATAAGTATGAAAGGTGTAAAGCGGACTACTTTACAACTTAAGGGTAAGGGTAAGGTGAGGTAAGTATGAAATACAGAGACGGGGGGGCTAGCTGTTGAACAACGGCGGACACCTTGCCCCTGCAAAATGGCTGTCTCTGACCGGCCTGTGACCGTTCCGGGAGTTCACCAGAGGCGCGCGGAAGTGTGAGGGGCCAGGGAATAGAGAGGGCAGAATGAAAAGGGGGGGAGAGAATGTGGTTAGAGTTAGGTAAAGAGCCAGAATGGTTAAGGTTACAGGTCAAAACAAGGGTAAGATGGTCCATTAAATAATGGATTTCAATTTTAAGTTTAGGCCCCCAAGCCCAAAAGGTTAAGTTTAGGGCTAGCTGAAAGGTTAGGTAATAGATGTATTGATGAGTAGATTTCTAATATTATTATTATTGTTAATAATATCATTATTATTATAATGATCCAATTATTACTACATTGGGCCTCCCAAAACGTCTGTAATTAAGGGGACGAAGGCAGCCGGAGCCGCCTGCGACCTCCAAACAGTTGGTCATGTTCTAGAAGAATAACAAAAACCCCAACTGACAATCTTAAGCCAGGTCAGCCTACTGGCCTACACTGGTTGTAATGAGAAATATCAGTTGTTCTGGAGCATTTTCTGACAGCAGAGAAGAACTCTTCGCGGTAGCCAAGCTAACCACGGTCAGAAACTCATAATGTTTGGGAGGAGTTAATTTAAGTTGTAATGAATATAGGATAGGTTGATAAATTTATAAGGTGTGAACGATTATTCGGTATTAAGTTAGTTTTGATTGTAATTACAGGTAAAGGTCTATTTTAAATTGTAAAAAATAGGCTATTTGTGGAGATTAATTATAAGATTAGGCAAAGAGCCCTAGTGGTTGAGATTAGGGATTAAACTAAAGCCTAGGTAATAGGTTTATTGACGAGTATTAAGTTTAGGCCAGGAGCCCAAATGGTTAAGGTTAGGGATTAAATTAAGGTCTAGACAGTAAATTTATTGACCAGTATTTAAATTTAGGCAAGGAGCCCGAATGGTTAAGGTTAGGGATTAAACTAAGGTCTAGATAGTAAGTTTATTGACCAGTATTTAAATTTAGGCAAGGAGCCCGAATGGTTAAGGTTAGGGATTAAACTAAGGTCTAGATAGTAAGTTTATTGACCAGTATTTAAATTTAGGCAAGGAGCCCGAATGGTTAAGGTTAGGGATTAAACTAAGGTCTAGATAGTAAGTTTATTGACCAGTATTTAAATTTAGGCAAGGAGCCCGAATGGTTAAGGTTAGGGATTAAACTAAGGTCTAGATAGTAAGTTAATTGACCAGTATTTAAATTTAGGCAAGGAGCCCGAATGGTTAAGGTTAGGGATTAAACTAAGGTCTAGATAGTAAGTTTATTGACCAGTATTTAAATTTAGGCAAGGAGCCCGAATGGTTAAGGTTAGGGATTAAACTAAGGTCTAGATAGTAAGTTATTGACCAGTATTTAAATTTAGGCAAGGAGCCCGAATGGTTAAGGTTAGGGATTAAAATAAGGTCTAGATAGTAAGTTTATTGACCAGTATTTAAATTTAGGCAAGGAGCCCGAATGGTTAAGGTTAGGGATTAAACTAAGGTCTAGATAGTAAGTTTATTGACCAGTATTTAAATTTAGGCAAGGAGCCCGAATGGTTAAGGTTAGGGATTAAACTAAGGTCTAGATAGTAAGGGTTAGGGTTAGGGTTAGGGTTAGGGTTAGGGGGTTAGGGTTAGGGTTAGGGTTAGGGTTAGGTTAGGTAAAGGCCACCAGATCTCCCCATGTCGCCCGACGACTTCATGGTTATACAGAGATCCAAGGAAAGGCACGGGCCATAGATGACGTGTCGGCTCTTACTCTAGCTTAGTATCACGACTGAGTCACAAATATGTAAAGGTGTACAGTAGACAGGGTGGTATAAGCTTGAAGGACAGAGACGAGGAGGTTAGCGGTGGTTACCAGCGGATGCCTCCCCTTGCCGCAATGGCCGTATCTGTTTTTAACCCGTTTTCCTTTCGTCATTCCCAAAGGAGCTCGATCCGGAAAGGGTCGAAAAAAGAGCAGAATGAAAAAGTGAGTAGAGAGCATGTGGTTTTATAAATTTAGTTCAAGTTTTGAGATAGGTAAAATTGTACCATTAGTTAATGTTAGTGGTTTGAACCGAAAGTGAGATAGTATAGCTATTTGTGGAGATGAATTTTAGGATTAGGTAAGGAGCCAGAGTGGTTAGGGTTAGTGGTTAAACTAAGGGTAAGATTGTAGGTTTATTGATGGATATTCAAGGGTTAGGGTTAGGTTTTGTTAATAGCCACCAGATCTAATAATAACAACAGGTAAAAGGTCTATTTTAAATTGTAATAAATAACTAAATTAGGCCTCCCAAAACGTCTGTAATAAAGGGGACGAAGGCAGCCGGAGCCGCCTGCGACCTCCAAACAGTTGGT
>JASDAP010000260.1:0-7500 GCA_031216635.1 Dissostichus eleginoides | reverse complement strand
GATCCATCTTTAAGTCTAATACTGTATCTTTTATGTGACCCCCAGACCCAATCGGTCCAGCCCCCTACCTAAACTTAAACCTAATACTTTTCAATAGACCTACCACCTTGACCTTAGTTTAATCCCTAACCTTAACCATTCGGGCTCCTTGCCTAAATTTAAATACTGGTCAATAACTTACTATCTAGACCTTAGTTTAATCCCTAACCTTAACCATTCGGGCTCCTTGCCTAAATTTAAATACTGGTCAATAAACTTACTATCTAGACCTTAGTTTAATCCCTAACCTTAACCATTCGGGCTCCTTGCCTAAATTTAAATACTGGTCAATAACTTACTATCTAGACCTTAGTTTAATCCCTAACCTTAACCATTCGGGCTCCTTGCCTAAATTTAAATACTGGTCAATAAACTTACTATCTAGACCTTAGTTTAATCCCTAACCTTAACCATTCGGGCTCCTTGCCTAAATTTAAATACTGGTCAATAAACTTACTATCTAGACCTTAGTTTAATCCCTAACCTTAACCATTCGGGCTCCTTGCCTAAATTTAAATACTGGTCAATAACTTACTATCTAGACCTTAGTTTAATCCCTAACCTTAACCATTCGGGCTCCTTGCCTAAATTTAAATACTGGTCAATAAACTTACTATCTAGACCTTAGTTTAATCCCTAACCTTAACCATTCGGGCTCCTTGCCTAAATTTAAATACTGGTCAATAACTTACTATCTAGACCTTAGTTTAATCCCTAACCTTAACCATTCGGGCTCCTTGCCTAAATTTAAATACTGGTCAATAACTTACTATCTAGACCTTAGTTTAATCCCTAACCTTAACCATTCGGGCTCCTTGCCTAAATTTAAATACTGGTCAATAAACTTACTATCTAGACCTTAGTTTAATCCCTAACCTTAACCATTCGGGCTCCTTGCCTAAATTTAAATACTGGTCAATAAACTTACTATCTAGACCTTAGTTTAATCCCTAACCTTAACCATTCGGGCTCCTTGCCTAAATTTAAATACTGGTCAATAAATTACTGTCTAGACCTTAATTTAATCCCTAACCTTAACCATTTGGGCTCCTGGCCTAAACTTAATACTCGTCAATAAACCTATTACCTAGGCTTTAGTTTAATCCCTAATCTCAACCACTAGGGCTCTTTGCCTAATCTTATAATTAATCTCCACAAATAGCCTATTTTTTACAATTTAAAATAGACCTTTACCTGTAATTACAATCAAAACTAACTTAATACCAATAATCGTTCACACCTTATAAATTAATCAACCTATCCTATATTCATTACAACTTAATTAAATCCTCCCAAACATTATGAGTTTCTGACCGTGGTTAGCTTGGCTACCGCGAAGAGTTCATCTCTGCTGTCAGAAAATGCTCCAGAACAACTGATATTTCTCATTACAACCAGTGTAGGCCAGTAGGCTGACCTGGCTTAAGATTGTCAGTTGGGGTTTTTGTTATTCTTCTAGAACATGACCAACTGTTTGGAGGTCGCAGGCGGCTCCGGCTGCCTTCGTCCCCTTTATTACAGACGTTTTGGGAGGCCTAATTTAGTTTTTATTACAATTTAAAATAGACCTTTTGCCTGTAATCACAATCTAAACTAACTTAATACCGAATAGTCGTTCACACCTTATAAATTAATCAACCTATCCTATATTCATTACAACCTTAATTAAATCCTCCCAAACATTATGAGTTTCTGACCGTGGTTAGCTTGGCTACCGCGAAGAGTTCATCTCTGCTGTCAGAAAATGCTCCAGAACAACTGATATTTCTCATTACAACCAGTGTAGGCCAGTAGGCTGACCTGGCTTAAGATTGTCAGTTGGGGTTTTTGTTATTCTTCTAGAACATGACCAACTGTTTGGAGGTCGCAGGCGGCTCCGGCTGCCTTCGTCCCCTTTATTACAGACGTTTTGGGAGGCCTAATTTAGTTTTTATTACAATTTAAAATAGACCTTTTGCCTGTAATCACAATCCAAACTAACTTAATACCGAATAGTCGTTCACACCTTATAAATTAATCAACCTATCCTATATTCATTACAACCTTAATTAAATCCTCCCAAACATTATGAGTTTCTGACCGTGGTTAGCTTGGCTACCGCGAAGAGTTCATCTCTGCTGTCAGAAAATGCTCCAGAACAACTGATATTTCTCATTACAACCAGTGTAGGCCAGTAGGCTGACCTGGCTTAAGATTGTCAGTTGGGGTTTTTGTTATTCTTCTAGAACATGACCAACTGTTTGGAGGTCGCAGGCGGCTCCGGCTGCCTTCGTCCCCTTTATTACAGACGTTTTGGGAGGCCTAATTTAGTTTTTATTACAATTTAAAATAGACCTTTTGCCTGTAATCACAATCCAAACTAACTTAATACCGAATAGTCGTTCACACCTTTATAAATTAATCAACCTATCCTATATTCATTACAACCTTAATTAAATCCTCCCAAACATTATGAGTTTCTGACCGTGGTTAGCTTGGCTACCGCGAAGAGTTCATCTCTGCTGTCAGAAAATGCTCCAGAACAACTGATATTTCTCATTACAACCAGTGTAGGCCAGTAGGCTGACCTGGCTTAAGATTGTCAGTTGGGGTTTTTGTTATTCTTCTAGAACATGACCAACTGTTTGGAGGTCGCAGGCGGCTCCGGCTGCCTTCGTCCCCTTATTACAGACGTTTTGGGAGGCCCAATGTAGTAATAATTGGATCATTATAATAATAATGATATTACTAACAATAATAATAATATTAGAACTTAAAATAATCTACTCATCAATACATCTATTACCTGACTTTCAGCTAGCCCTAAACTTAACCTTTTGGGCTTGGGGGCCTAAACTTAAAATTGAAATCCATTATTTAATGGACCATCTTACCCTTGTTTTGACCTGTAACCTTAACCATTCTGGCTCTTTACCTAACTCTAACCACATTCTCTCCCCCCTTTTCATTCTGCCCTCTCTATTCCCTGGCCCCTCACACTTCCGCGCGCCTCTGGTGAACTCCCGGAACGGTCACAGGCCGGTCAGAGACAGCCATTTTGCAGGGGCAAGGTGTCCGCCGTTGTTCAACAGCTAGCCCCCCCGTCTCTGTATTTCATACTTACCTCACCTTACCCTTACCCTTAAGTTGTAAAGTAGTCCGCTTTACACCTTTCATACTTATGACTCAGTCATGATATTAAGACTAGGGTAGGCGCCGGCATGTCCTCTACGGCCCGTGCATTTCCTTGGATCTCTGTATAACCATGAAGTCGTCGGGCGACATGGGGAGATCTGGTGGCTATTAACAAAACCTAACCCTAACCCTAACCCTAACCCTAACCCTTTACCTGTAATTACAATCAAAACTAACTTAATACCAAATAATCGTTCACACCTTATAAATTAATCAACCTATCCTATATTCATTACAACCTTAATTAAATCCTCCCAAACATTATGAGTTTCTGACCGTGGTTAGCTTGGCTACCGCGAAGAGTTCATCTCTGCTGTCAGAAAATGCTCCAGAACAACTGATATTTCTCATTACAACCAGTGTAGGCCGTAGACTGACCTGGCTTAAGATTGTCAGTTGGGGTTTTTGTTATTCTTCTAGAACATGACCAACTGTTTGGAGGTCGCAGGCGGCTCGGCTGCCTTCGTCCCCTTTTTTACAGACGTTTTGGGAGGCCTAATTTAGTTTTTATTACAATTTAAAATAGACCTTTTACCTGTTGTTATTATTAGATCTGGTGGCTATTAACAAAACCTAACCCTAACCCTTGAATATCCATCAATAAACCTACAATCTTACCCTTAGTTTAACCACTAACCCTAACCACTCTGGCTCCTTACCTAATCCTAAAATTCATCTCCACAAATAGCTATACTATCTCACTTTCGGTTCAAACCACTAACATTAACTAATGGTACAATTTTACCTATCTCAAAACTTGAACTAAATTTATAAAACCACATGCTCTCTACTCACTTTTTCATTCTGCTCTTTTTCCGACCCCTTTCCGGATCGAGCTCCTTTGGGAATGACGAAAGGAAACGGGTTAAAAACAGATACGGCCATTGCGGCAAGGGGAGGCATCCGCTGGTAACCACCGCTAACCTCCTCGTCTCTGTCCTTCAAGCTTATACCACCCTGTCTACTGTACACCTTTACATATTTATGACTCAGTCGTGATACTAAGCTAGAGTAAGAGCCGACACGTCATCTATGGCCCGTGCCTTTCCTTGGATCTCTGTATAACCATGAAGTCGTCGGGCGACATGGGGAGATCTGGTGGCCTTTACCTAACCTAACCCTAACCCTAACCCTAACCCTAACCCTAACCCTGACCAACTGTTTGGAGGTCGCAGGCGGCTCCGGCTGCCTTCGTCCCCTTTATTACAGATGTTTTGGGAGGCCTAATTTAGTTTTTATTACAATTTAAAATAGACCTTTTGCCTGTAATCACAATCTAAACTAACTTAATACCGAATAATCGTTCACACCTTATAAATTAATCAACCTATCCTATATTCATTACAACCTTAATTAAATCCTCCCAAACATTATGAGTTTCTGACCGTGGTTAGCTTGGCTACCGCGAAGAGTTCATCTCTGCTGTCAGAAAATGCTCCAGAACAACTGATATTTCTCATTACAACCAGTGTAGGCCAGTAGGCTGACCTGGCTTAAGATTGTCAGTTGGGGTTTTTGTTATTCTTCTAGAACATGACCAACTGTTTGGAGGTCGCAGGCGGCTCCGGCTGCCTTCGTCCCCTTAATTACAGACGTTTTGGGAGGCCCAATGTAGTAATAATTGGATCATTATAATAATAATGATATTACTAACAATAATAATAATATTAGAACTTAAAATAATCTACTCATCAATACATCTATTACCTGACCTTTCAGCTAGCCCTAAACTTAACCTTTTGGGCTTGGGGGCCTAAACTTAAAATTGAAATCCATTATTTAATGGACCATCTTACCCTGGTTTTGACCTGTAACCTTAACCATTCTGGCTCTTTACCTAACTCTAACCACATTCTCTCCCCCCTTTTCATTCTGCCCTCTCTATTCCCTGGCCCCTCACACTTCCGCGCGCCTCTGGTGAACTCCCGGAACGGTCACAGGCCGGTCAGAGACAGCCATTTTGCAGGGGCAAGGTGTCCGCCGTTGTTCAACAGCTAGCCCCCCCGTCTCTGTATTTCATACTTACCTCACCTTACCCTTACCCTTAAGTTGTAAAGTAGTCCGCTTTACACCTTTCATACTTATGACTCAGTCATGATATTAAGACTAGGGTAGGCGCCGGCATGTCCTCTACGGCCCATGCATTTCCTTGGATCTCTGTATAACCATGAAGTCGTCGGGCGACATGGGGAGATCTGGTGGCTATTAACAAAACCTAACCCTAACCCTAACCCTAACCCTAACCCAACCTAACCTAACCCTAACCCTAACCCTATCCCTATCCCTAACCCTAACCCTAACCCTATCCCTAACCTTAACCATTCGGGCTCCTGGCCTAAACTTAATACTCGTCAATAAACCTATTACCTAGACCTTAGTGTAATCCCTAACCTTAACCATCCGGGCTCCTTACCTAAACTTAATACTCGTCAATTAACCTATTACCTAGACCTTAGTTTAATCCCTAATCTCAACCACTAGGGCTCTTTGCCTAATCTTATAATTAATCTCCACAAATAGCCTATTTATTGAAATTTAAAATAGACTTTTTAACCTGTAATTACAATCCGAACTAACTTAATACCAAATAATCGTTTACACCTTTTAAATGTATTAACCTTTCCTATACTCATTACAACTTAAATTAACTCCTCCCAAACATTATGAGTCTCTGGCCGTGGTTAGCTTGGCTACCGCGAAGAGTTCATCTCTGCTGTCAGAAAATGCTCCAGAACAACTGATATTTCTCATGAAGACCAGTGTGTAAGCCGCAGGGGTGACCTGGGTGGAGATTGTCAGTTGGGGTTTTGTTATTCTTCTAGAACAAAACCAACTGTTTGGGGGTCGCAGGCAACTCCGGCTACCTTCGTCCCCTTCATTACAGATGTTTTGGGAGGCCCAATGTAGTAATAACAGGATCATTATAATAATAATGATATTATTAACAATAATATTAATAATATTAAAACTTAATATATTCTACTCATCAATATATCTAGTACCTGACCTTTAAGCTAGCCCTAAACTTAACTTTTTGGGCTTAGATGCCTAAACTTAAATTTGAAATCCATCATTTAATAGACCATCTTGCCCTGGTTTTGACCTGTAACCTTAACCATTCTGGCTCTTTACCTAACTCTAACCACATTCTCTCCCCCCCTTTTCATTCTGCCCTCTCTATTCCCTGGCCCCTCACACTTCCGCGCGCCTCTGGTGAACTCCCGGAACAGTCACAGGCTGGTCAGAGACAGCCATTTTGCAGGGGCAAGGTGTCCGCCGTTGTTCAACAGCTAGCCCCCCTGTCTCTGTATTTCATACTTAACTCACCTTACCCTTACCCTTAAGTTGTAAAGTAGTCCGCTTTACACCTTTCATATTTATGACTCAGTCATGATACTAAGACTAGGGTAGGCGCCGGCATGTCCTCTACGGCCCGTGCATTTCCTTGGATCTCTGTATAACCATGAAGTCGTCGGGCGACATGGGGAGATCTGGTGGCTATTAACAAAACCTAACCCTAACCCTAACCTCTAACCCCTAACCCCTAACCCTAAACATAAAACATATTATTGCAGAACAAGTGTTATTTATGAAAGAGGTGTGTTTGTGTGTTTAGGGGCTGTAGATATAATTATTTTGTAATTCTAATGTTTTTTTTTTATTTCAACAGTCAGCTACAAAGACAGTCAGATTATGAATGAACAGTATGAAATTCAACAACATTGAAATATATTTTATTATCAAAATAATATTTAACTGTTATCAAAACGTAGTGCAACTGTAGAAGCTTGCTCTGTTGTCTCACTGAAATAATAACTTTTACCACGTTTTTTACAGACAATATTGAGAGATAAATAGTAGCAGTTCTCACTACGTGTTAAATATCTTTGCCTTCAATACATTCAATTAGAAAGCTGACAAAGTCATATTGCTTGTTAACATCTAAATGTAACCTTTTGCATGGAAAAAACCCTCAACTTCACTGATGTGTAGGTGATCTAGCATTGTTTAATGGAATGTATATCAGTGTATTAAAGTCAATACTTCATTTATTTAGACCAATATCTTTCTTGATTCTTTGTACAGTATGAAAAAAAGAGTCTTTGTACCTGTGCTGATGATCAGTGCTGAGTCCAGTTCTGTCTCTCACTCTCTGGTCCAGCCTGTCTGCATCACCTGGACACATTAAACAAACAGATATATGTAAAGAACCATGTGTACAAACAATATAACTTGTTCTCTTCTGTTGAACATGTTGGATTGTGTATTGTCCGAGTCAGGGTCCTT
>JASDAP010000259.1:0-14011 GCA_031216635.1 Dissostichus eleginoides | reverse complement strand
CATTGACGAATCCTTACATATACTGTGTGTGTGTGTGTGTGTGTGTGTGTGTGTGTGTGTGTGTGTGTGTGGTGTGTGTGTGTGTGTGTGTGTGTGTGTGTGTGCGCGTGTGGAACACTCACCCTGCCGTGCAGCCAGTCCTCACACACCACACACTGAATCATCTCGTCCTCCACCTGGACAAAGAGCCAGCCGTCACTGACACACACTAACACACAGCTAAACTACACACACTAACACACAGCTAAACTACACACACTAACACACACCTGGTCGTCGGGGTCGGGGTACGGCCGGCTGCAGGTGCAGTAAAGACCAAAGAAGTTTTGACTGTATCTGTTCAGACTGTTCAGCTCCTCCTTATCCTGACACACACACACACACACACACACACACATTACTCATACAATACACATCACGTGTAAAATGTAAATATGCACACACACACGATGTGGAGGAACTGACAGGAAACAGTTTGCACTGCAGCTCCATGAACTTCCTGTTCCCACAGTCACAGCGGAAACTCCTGTAGAGACACAGAGGAGAGTGAAATGAGTGAGGATCATTTATGAGGAGTGAGATATGAAGTCATTTGAGGAGTGAGATCAGTTCCGCCCGCCCCTCCCCGCAGCGAGGCTCCGGAGCTCCCAGTTCATGCGCATGCTCCTGTCGACGCTCGCGACAGAGGGCCTCATCACATAACTTTGCGTGGGGCCACAAGTTGGCCAGGGGCAACCCTGAGTGAGATGTGAGGATTGAGATATGAGGAGTGAGATGTGAGGAGTAATTTATTAGGAGTGAGATATGAGGAGTCGATTGTGGGGAGTGAGATATGAGCAGATATGAGGAGTGAGATGTGAAGAGTGAGATCTGACCTCTTTGTGTAGAGTTCGTAGAGGTCGTGACCTTCATGACACTTGTATGAACACGCCAAACACACTCCAGCTGCTTCTCCTCCCTTTGGTGTGCAGCTGCTGCAGGCGTACAGGGCCTGACGCTTCACATAGCCCTGAAACACACACACACACACACACACAAGTTAGCAGCATCACTACCTCTACCCAGTACAAAGAGGAAGAACTGCAGGAACCAATGGAGACACATTATACAGAGGGTGATCATAGTATGAATACTACCATACGAGTATATGTGTAGTACACATTATACAGAGGGGGATCACAGTATGAATACTACCATACGAGTATATGTGTAGTACACATTATACAGAGGGGGATCACAGTATGAATACTACCATACGAGTATATGTAGTACACATTATACAGAGGGGGATCACAGTATGAATACTACCATACGAGTATATGTAGTACACATTATACAGAGGGGGATCACAGTATGAATACTACCATACGAGTATATGTGTAGCACACATTATACAGAGGGGGACCACAGTATGAATACTACCATACGAGTATATGTGTAGCACACATTATACAGAGGGTGATCACAGTATGAATACTACCATACGAGTATATGTGTAGCACACATTATACAGAGGGGGATCACAGTATGAATACTACCATACGAGTATATGTAGTACACACTAGGAAACAGGTGGTAATATACTGGTATATGTATAGATCCTCACCTGAGGGTAGGAGCAGTGGTCAGAGTCACTTCCTGCCAACACGGCAGAAGCTTCTTCCTCCAGCTCCTCGTCTTCCTCCAGAACATCAACCAGAGACAGCGTGCGCTCCTCCTCCATGCTCACTGTCAGCACAACAACTACCTTTAATAATATATATATATATATATATATATATATATATATACACACTATAGATATATATATATGTGGAGGTCAGAGTAAACACTGGATAGAGACAGACAGACAGACAGACAGACAGACAGACAGACAGACAGACAGATAGATAGATAGATAGATAGATAGATAGATAGATATGAATACAGAGGGAGCTAGCGGAGGGCAGAGTAAACACTGGATAGAGACAGACAGACAGACAGACAGACAGACAGACAGACAGACAGACAGACAGACAGATAGATAGATAGATAGATAGATAGATATGAATACAGAGGGAGCTAGCGGAGGGCAGAGTAAACACTAGATGGATATTTGTTTAAACACCGATTATTGTTTTAGCTGAAAACATCTGAAACCTACCGTGAGCTCCGGCTGGACAGCAGACAATGACCGGACAAATAACAACAATAACCCGGTTAATAACAACAACAATAACAACAACAATGCGAGCGATCCGAAATCAAAAGTCCGCCGCGAGCTAATAATGACAACTTCCGCTTCCGCCCTCAGGGGTCAGAGGTTAAAGTTTTCAGTGTGACGTGAAAAAAAACGTTACAACTAATATACTCATAATGATAATAAGAATAAGAATAATGATAATAATAATCATCTTTGATTATGTGACGGTGTGGCGGATCCAAGGAACATTCACGTTCCCTTGGAAATCACGGCGTTTGCAACCTCTCCTCACTGTGACATTATGCTATCTTATGGTTATCATATTATATCATAGCATATAACCCTGAACGCAGCTTTAAGAGTAGTATATCTCCGAGGCGCTCCTGAAGGCAGCTATTACAGTAGTAATATCTACGAGGCGCTCCTGAAGGCAGCTATTAGAGTAGTGATATCTCCGAGGCGCTCCTGACACAGCTGTAAGAGTAGTGATATCTCCGAGGCGCTCCTGAACGCAGCTCCTAGAGTAGTGATATCTCCGAGGCGCTCCTGAACGCAGCTCCTAGAGTAGTGCTATCTCCGAGGGGCTCCTGAACGCAGCTCCTAGAGTAGTGATATCTCCGAGGCGCTCCTGAAGGCAGCAGAGATGTTCGCGGAGCTGCGGTTCAGAGACGGTCAGAAAGAGAAACTCTCCGTTAAAGTAGAACCGGATCTGAATTCTGTGATCAGCGGAGTACAGGAGCTCAGATCCACCGTGAAAATCCTCCTGAGCGGGCTGGTGGAGCAGGAGAGAGCTGGAGCAGGAGGTGAGCTAACTGCTGCTAACTACTGCTAACTACTGCTGACTACTGCTCACGACTACTGCTAACTGATGCTAACTACTGCTCACTGCTGCTGACTACTGCTAACTGATGCTAACTACTGCTCACTACTGCTAACTGCAGCTAACTGATGCTAACTACTGCTGCTGACTGCTGCTGACTGCTGCTAACTACTGCTCACTACTGCTAACTGATGCTAACTACTGCTCACTACTGCTAACTGCAGCTAACTGATGCTAACTACTGCTGCTGACTGCTGCTGACTGCTGCTAACTACTGCTCACTGCTGCTGACTACTGCTAACTGATGCTAACTACTGCTCACTGCTGCTGACTACTGCTAACTGATGCTAACTACTGCTAACTGATGCTAACTACTGCTCACTGCTGCTGACTACTGCTAACTGATGCTAACTACTGCTCACTACTGCTAACTGCAGCTAACTGCTGCTAACTGCTGCTCACTACTGCTAACTGATGCTAACTACTGCTCACTGCTGCTGACTACTGCTAACTGATGCTAACTACTGCTGCTGACTACTGCTAACTGATGCTAACTACTGCTCACTGATGCTAACTACTGCTCACTGCTGCTGACTACTGCTAACTGATGCTAACTACTGCTCACTGATGCTAACTACTGCTCACTGATGCTAACTACTGCTCACTGATGCTACCTACTGCTCACTGCTGCTGACTACTGCTCACTGATGCTAACTACTGCTCACTGCTGCTGACTACTGCTAACTGATGCTAACTACTGCTCACTACTGCTAACTGCAGCTAACTGATGCTAACTACTGCTGCTGACTGCTGCTAACTGCTGCTCACTACTGCTAACTGATGCTAACTACTGCTGACTGCTGCTTACTGCTGCTAACTGCTGCTCACTACTGCTAACTGATGCTAACTGCTGCTTACTGCTGCTTACTGCTGCTTACTGCTGCTAACTGCTGCTCACTACTGCTAACTGATGCTAACTGCTGCTTACTGCTGCTTACTGCTGCTAACTGCTGCTCACTACTGCTAACTGATGCTAACTACTGCTCACTACTGCTAACTGCAGCTAACTGATGCTAACTACTGCTGCTGACTGCTGCTAACTGCTGCTCACTACTGCTAACCAGGGGTTAAGTTGGGATTTGATATGTGGGGGGCCTCTGTGTGGAGGTGCGAGAGGGGGACGGAGGTCGAGGATCTCATTATTTGACCTTAAGGGATATAGGCCTACACTGTGGCCCTAAAGCAACTGCTCCATTATCTGTATCAAATGCACACATTGATGCCAACAAATGACACAATACAAATAGAAAGTGCTACAAATAAACTGGAATTCATTTACATCTTAAATTATTAATATATATATACACAAAAAAAGGTTTACAAATATCCAACCTTCAAATTGCTTTTTTAAATCAACACTGCTCTGCACACTTGCTAAAGAACATTTGTGTGGAAATCTCAATTAATTTGTAGGGCAGCTTGAGTATGGCCAAAAGTATGTGAGTAAATCTCACTGTAAACTATTTAATCATCACCAAATTCTGTGTTATTATGACCGATCATAACTCAGCTTTATGCAGACAGACATTTAGCATGGTGTACAGGGCCGGTTTTTGGCATAGGCGACATAGGCGGTCGCCTAGGGCGCCAGATCTTGGCGGCGCTGCGCTGGCAGCTCTGGGAGGGAAAAAAACATTTTTGACTGTTTGCGCTCATCCTAATTTTCAGCCTTGATGTAACAACATTCATAATTAAGTAAATGTAACACCCTTTTCACCCCGGTTACACTTTTCATTTGCCCTGTACGATGGGCGCTGTAAGTGATGAAAGTGGGGGGTGTTGGCTTATCAGGGGTCCGCAGCTCACAGCCAAAGTGGGCGTGGGAGCGAGCGAGAGAGATAAATGCAATTTATGTAAACAAATATTTCCAAGGCACTCCTTTATAATTATTGGGATAAACATGTTTGAAATCATTTCAATGTATACTATAGGACAGTAAACCAAAAATATCGTTTAAAACTTGAGATATAAAAATATGCATAAATAAATGTTAACTTGGTAAAATAAGATATGAATGAACAACACAAATAAAATAAGTTACATTTATTTGTTATTGGCTATGGTAGGTTGTTGGTTATGTTCACATATTTGGTTATTAAAATGTAAACCGAACTTTTTCATATGGGTGTTTAGAGATGTACCCCTAGATCAGGTCTCTAGTATTGTGTGCTTAAAGTGCACCAGATTGAAGCATTTTACTTTACATTTTCAAACATTTCTTCACACTCGCACACCGCTGCAGACTCTCTGCACACACACACACACACACACACACACACACACACACACACACACACACACACACACACACCGCTGCAGACTCTCTGCACGAAGGAGCCGCGGTGCTGCAGCTCCTGATCGGAGCAGAGACACACGTTCACTAAGCGGAAAAACTATATCCTGTCACAGAGATCTGCTATTTTAAAGTAAAGTCATATCGACCCTAAATAAAGTCTATATTAAGAACGAGAGATGTCTTAACATATGGCTTAAACAAATGACAAATGAGCGAGGGTGATTACGTCAGAGCATCGTCCTATGTGCTACTAACTACTGCTAAATGCTGCTAACGGGTGCTCACTGCCGCTAACGGCTGCTCACTGCCGCTAACTACTGCTCACTGCCGCTAACTACTGCTCACTGCCGCTAACTACTGCTCACTGCCGCTAACTACTGCTCACTGCCGCTAACTACTGCTCACTGCCGCTAACTTCTGCTCACTACCGCTAACTGCTGCTCAATACCGCTATGTGCTGCTAACGGCTGCTAACTGCCGCTCACTGCCGCTAACTGCTGCTAAATGCTGCTAACGGCTGCTAAATGCTGCTAACGGCTGCTCACTGCCGCTAACGGCTGCTCACTGCCGCTAACGGCTGCTCACTGCCGCTAACGGCTGCTCACTGCCGCTAACTACTGCTCACTGCCGCTAACTTCTGCTCACTGCCGCTAACTACTGCTCACTGCCGCTAACTACTGCTCACTGCCGCTAACTACTGCTCACTGCCGCTAACTACTGCTCACTGCCGCTAACTACTGCTCACTGCCGCTAACTACTGCTCACTGCCGCTAACTTCTGCTCACTGCCGCTAACTGCTGCTCACTACCGCTAACTGCTGCTCAATACCGCTATGTGCTGCTAACGGCTGCTAACTGCCGCTAACGGCTGCTCACTGCCGCTAACTACTGCTCACTGCCGCTAACTACTGCTCACTGCCGCTAACTACTGCTCACTGCCGCTAACTTCTGCTCACTGCCGCTAACTGCTGCTTACTACCGCTAACTGCTGCTCAATACCGCTATGTGCTGCTAACGGCTGCTAACTGCCGCTAACTACTGCTCACTGCCGCTAACTTCTGCTCACTGCCGCTAACTTCTGCTCACTGCCGCTAACTGCTGCTCACTGCCGCTAACTAATGCTCACTACCGCTAACTGCTGCTCAATACCGCTATGTGCTGCTAACGGCTACTAACTGCCGCTCACTGCCGCTAACTACTGCTATGTACTGCTATGTACTGCTAAATGCTGCTAACTGCCGCTAACTACTGCTTCTAACTGCTGCTCACTACTGCTATGTACTGCTAAATGCTGCTAACTGCCGCTTACTACTGCTCACTGCTGCTAACTGCTGCTAACTGCTGCTCACCACTATTAAAGGCTGTTATCGGCTGCTAACTACTTCTAACTGCTGCTAACTACTGCTATGTACTGCTAAATGCTGCTAACTACTGCTATGTACTGCTAAATGCTGCTAACTACTGCTATGTACTGCTAAATGCTGCTAACTACTGCTATGTACTTCTAACTGCTGCTAACTACTGCTATGTACTGCTAAATGCTGCTAACTACTGCTATGTACTGCTAAATGCTGCTAACTACTGCTAAATGCTGCTAACTGCTGCTAACTACTTCTAACTGCTGCTAACTACTGCTATGTACTGCTAAATGCTGCTAACTGCCGCTGCTAACTGCTGCTCACTACTGCTATGTGCTGCTCACGGCTGCTAACTGCCTCTTACTACTGCTCACTGCCGCTAACTACTGCTAACTGCTGCTAACTGATGCTGGCGTCTGCTATCTGCTGCTAAATGATACTATCTGCGGCTAATGGTAGCTAACGGTCCTGTATTAAATAAGTCGGTATAAGTTTATCTGTAGGTCTTTTCAGTATTTAAAACGTATACGTGTCAGTTCTGTGAGACCAAACTAAGTTTTTCTGATTCACCTGTTTTACATGCTGCAGGTGAGGAGGAGCAGGAGGAGGAGGAGCAGGAGGAAAGTGACGAAGGAGACAAGGGGCTTCAGAAAGCTCGACTACAACCTCCTGCTAAAAATCCAAAAACACCTGAGGACTCGTCCTCAAACACTCGGGGGCTCGTCCTCTAACACCTGAGGACTCGTCCTCTAACACCTGAGGACACTTTGGACACCTTTTGTTGTAGTGAGATGTGTAGTGTATATTTCTAATTAGGCCTATCAACAGGTGTTTCTGTCTGCAGTGAGATGGTCCCCTGCTCCATGATCACTCCCACACACACCAGTCTGTGCACTGGGATGTGTGTGAGTGCACCAGTATTTCCTGTCTTACTCTGAGCAGCTGGTGACCTGGGTAATGACTGCAGGGAGTTTGTAAAGCCATGGATTACTTCCTGTACCTTTTCATAATAAAAGCTTTTAAATACTGAGGCTTTGTGAAGTAGCAGCCTGTGTCCTAAAATACAACAAATATGACGCGCCGACTCGTCGCTCCTCCAAGACGTGTGTGTGTGTGTGTGTGTGTGTGTGTGTGTGTGTGTGTGTGTGTGTGTGTGTGTGTGTGTGTGTGTGTGTGTGTGTGTGTGTGTGTGTGTGTGTGTGTGTGTGTGTGTGTGTGTGTGTGTGTGTGTGTGTGTGTGTGTGTGTGTGTGTGTGTGTGTGTGTGTGTGTGTGTGTGTGTGTGTGTGTGTGTGTGTGTGTGTGTGTTTATTCATTTTTTTTTATCACGATTAATTGCATTGTTATGGTCAAAATTAAATAATGAATTCAAAAGTAGTGAATTGCTCACTTTTATTTAAAAGTACTGCTTTATGAACAAAAGTACAATAACATTTGGTTTGCAAACACTTTAAACAATAAGGTGCTTTTTAACAGCAGCAGTTAAAATGTGTATCGTAAATCTTAAACATGAATTGATGTAATCAAATATAAAACCAAAGCTTTTGCCACTGCCAGGGCGTTAACGTGTTATCTAGAAAACAGTTCCCCTCCGAGTCCAGTGGTTACAAATCACCGGCTATCAGCTCAGTCTGAAGAGATGTGAGAGTTCCTTCCTCTAGTGATGGCCGTTTGACTGCGTGCTTCAAACCCTGGACTTCCTATTCCATAGAAGCAGTGCTTCGAAGCGTGCTTCAAATCACGTGCCATATGACGTCCGAAGCAGCAACTGCTTCATTTCCTGAATGAATCCACTCACTGGTTCGCCGTCCAATCAGGTGATTCATGCACCGCCTCGTCTCGACTGACAGGTGACAGCAGGTTGAAACCGTTTCAAATGAGCGCTTCAACACTTTATAACCGCTCTGCACAATGCGCCATGTGTGGGTTGGTGTCGGATCATTATAGAGCAAGCCAGGAGGAAAGATGGGTCGTTGTGAACAAAAAGACAATTGAGTATTAAAAAAAAGTTCAGCAGTTTAAAGAATAGATAGCCCAGTGGACAGAGCCGGCGGCCGCATGCGGGGACGTCCTCCGCAACTGGTTCAAATCCTGGAATGGACGAACTTTGAATCATTGGCCGCTTTTCAACTTTAATACTATAACGGATAAAAGGCCCCCCTGCCATCATTACACAATCACCCCCTGCCATCATTACACAATCACCCCCTGCCATCATTACACAAGCACCCCCTGCCATCATTACACAAGCACCCCCTGCCATCATCACACAATCACCCCCTGCCATCATTACACAATCACCCCCTGCCATCATTACACAATCACCCCCTGCCATCATTACACAAGCACCCCCTGCCATCATTACACAAGCACCCCCTGCCATCATCACACAATCACCCCCTGCCATCATTACACAATCACCCCCTGCCACCTTCACACAATCACCCCCTGCCATCATTACACAAGCACCCCCTGCCATCATTACACAAGCACCCCCTGCCATCATTACACAAGCACCCCCTGCCATCATTACACAATCACCCCCTGCCATCATCACACAATCACCCCCTGCCATCATTACACAATCACCCCCTGCCACCTTCACACAATCACCCCCTGCCATCATTACACAATCACCCCCAACCCTGTCTTCTCAATAACCCAATACACACAATTATCAATCTTTAATTGCAAATAGATGTGTGTGTCAAATATGTTTCAAGGCAAAGACACGTTAAACCCACTGCAGCCTTGCACTTCGCCAGGAGAGGTCGCTGTAACTGAAGCTTCGAGTGGTTCGATGCTTCATTCAAAGCTTCATTTGCCCATCACTACCTTCCTCCATGTTTCTGTCCCCACCACTTCTTTCTGTTTCCATGTGAGCGCTGAGGCAGTCCTGCCCCTATGCTCTCATTGGTTGAGACGCGTGATGACGCCCATCCTAAGCCAGTACTGATCAACAACCCCCCCCCCCCCCCCCGTGACCCATGGTCTGTCTGTGTGTTCAGAGAGCAACGGACTTCCAAAATAACAATAAGAAAACTGTTGCTCAGCCCTAATATATACACACTATGATATGAGTGGAGGGCCTCTCTGATTGGCCCTCTAAGTGGAGGGCCTCTCTGATTGGCCCTCTAAGTGTCGATGAGTGGAGGGCCTCTCTGATTGGCCCTCTAAGTGTCGATGAGTGGAGGGCCTCTCTGATTGGCCCTCTAAGTGTCGATGAGTGGAGGGCCTCTCTGATTGGTCCTCTAAGTGTCGATGAGTGGAGGGCCTCTCTGATTGGCCCTCTAAGTGTCGATGAGTGGAGGGCCTCTCTGATTGGTGGGCTTGTGCGCGTTGTGGCGGCTACAGAGCAGGGCGAGGCAGACAGGAAGTACGCAGTATCCCACGGCTCGAGGGTCGGCTCTCGTGCAGGAGAACAGGAAGAGGAAGAGCTGCAGGTACGGGAGCAGGAAGAGCGACGCCCACATCCAGACAGGAAGTGGAGGCAGACGAGCACCCAAGCTCTGAGACCAGCTGATCGGGGGTGCAGTGGACGGGCCGCCCGCCCCCCTCTCTACGAGCTCCAAACTGAAGCTCTGCACCTCAAAGACGTAGTAAACCAAGATGGCGCTGAGCAGCAGGAAGAGCAACACGCCCAACCAACCCATCCGCTGACGGAAGTTCATCATCCTCCATTCTGAGGAGAGAGAGAGAGATCATCATCATCATTAACATCATCATCATCCTACATTCTGAGGAGAGAGAGAGATCATCATCATTAACATCATCATCATCCTCCATTCTGAGGAAGAGAGAGATCATCATCATCATCCTCCATTCTGAGGAGAGAGATCATCATCATTAACATCATCATCATCCTACATTCTGAGGAGAGAGAGAGATCATCATCATTCACATCATCATCATCCTCCATTTCTGAGGATAGAGAGAGATCATCATCATCATCCATCATTCTGAGGAGAGAGAGATCATCGTCATCCTATATATTATAATAACTCTATATATTATACTCTTTATTATGACTCTATATAATGACTCTATATTATGACTCTTTATTATAACTCTTGACTCTTTATTATAACTCTTTATGACTCTTTATTATGACTCTTTATGATAACTCTTTGACTCTTTATTATGACTCTTTATGATAACTCTTTATTAAATAACCCTTCCGGCTCAGCTCTGCTGACTCTTTATTATGACTCTACATTATGACTCTTATTATGACTCTTTATTATAACTCTTTATTAAATAACCCTTCCGGCTCAGCTCTGCTGACTCTTTATTATGACTCTTTATTATGACTCTTTGATAACTCTTTATTAAATAACCCTTCCGGCTCAGCTCTGCTGACTCTTTATTATGACTCTTTATTATGACTCTTTATGATAACTCTTTATTAAATAACCCTTCCGGCTCAGCTCTGCTGACTCTTTATTATGACTCTTTATTATGACTCTTTATTATAACTCTTTATTAAATAACCCTTCCGGCTCAGCTCTGCTGACTCTTTATTATGACTCTTTATTATGACTCTTTATGATAACTCTTTATTAAATAACCCTTCCGGCTCAGCTCTGCTGACTCTTTATTATGACTCTTTATTATGACTCTTTATTAAATAACCCTTCCAGCTCAGCTCTGCTGACTCTTTATTATGACTCTTTATTATGACTCTTTATTATAACTCTTTATTAAATAACCCTTCCGGCTCAGCTCTGCTGACTCTTTATTATGACTCTTTATTATGACTCTTTATGATAACTCTTTATTAAATAACCCTTCCGGCTCAGCTCTGCTGACTCTTTATTATGACTCTTTATTATGACTCTTTATTAAATAACCCTTCCGGCTCAGCTCTGCTGACTCTTTATTATGACTCTTTATTATGACTCTTTATGATAACTCTTTATTAAATAACCCTTCCGGCTCAGCTCTGCTGACTCTTTATTATGACTCTATATTATGACTCTTTATTATGACTCTTTATTATAACTCTTTATTAAATAACCCTTCCGGCTCAGCTCTGCTGACTCTTTATTATGACTCTTTATGATAACTCTTTATTAAATAACCCTTCCGGCTCAGCTCTGCTGACTCTTTATTATGACTCTTTATGATAACTCTTTATTAAATAACCCTTCCGGCTCAGCTCTGCTGACTCTTTATTATGACTCTTTATTATGACTCTTTATGATAACTCTTTATTAAATAACCCTTCCGGCTCAGCTCTGCTGACTCTTTATTATGACTCTTTATTATGACTCTTTATGATAACTCTTTATTAAATAACCCTTCCGGCTCAGCTCTGCTGACTCTTTATTATGACTCTTTATTATGACTCTTTATGATAACTCTTTATTAAATAACCCTTCCGGCTCAGCTCTGCTGACTCTTTATTATGACTCTTTATTATGACTCTGATAACTCTTTATTAAATAACCCTTCCGGCTCAGCTCTGCTGACTCTTTATTATGACTCTTTATGATAACTCTTTATTAAATAACCCTTCCGGCCCAGCTCTGCTGACTCTTTATTATGACTCTTTATTATGACTCTTTATGATAACTCTTTATTAATAACCCTTCCGGCTCAGCTCTGCTGTGTTTACAGTTTGATGTCTGACTGCAGACCTCCATCTTGAAATGTTTGTTTACACACACATTTTGCATGATAGCAGCCTGTTAGCAGCCTGCTAGCTGCCAGTTAGCATGGTAGCAGCCTGTTAGCAGCCTGCTAGCTGCCAGTTAGCATGGTAGCAGCCTGTTAGCTGCCTGTTAGCACCCAGTTAGCACGGTAGCAGCCTATTAGCTGCCTGTTAGCAGCCTGTTAGCTGCCTGTTAGCACCCAGTTAGCACGGTAGCAGCCTATTAGCTGCCTGTTAGCAGCCTGTTAGCTGCCTGTTAGCTGCCAGTTAGCATGGTAGCAGCCTGTTAGCTGCCTGTTAGCAGCCTGTTAGCATGGTAGCAGCCTGTTAGCTGTCGGCCCTTACCTTCCTCTGCTCTAGTTCCTTCAGATTAAAATGCTGGCTGCTCGTTCTGAGGCTGTCGGTGCAGGGCATTGGAAAGTCCCCTCCTCCTCTTCCTCTTCCTCTTCCTCCTCCTCCTCCTCCTCCTCTTCCTCCTCCTCTTCCCCCTCCTCCTCTTCCTGTGTTTCCTGTGATAAAGTGCAGAGCGCCCCCTGCTGTAGTGGAGTGTGAAACATGAGCTGTCCCTGTATTACTTTACATAATATGGGAAATATAATCATAATTAAAGGACAGTAATTATTATTAAAGCTAAAAAACATTTCGTAAAAACTCAAATAAACAGTAAAATAAAAAAGATAATAATCAAGTTTTGCACTAAATACCTCATCAGTCAGCGAACATGTTCAACTTCAGATTCAGATCTTTATTTCAAAATATTTGAACGAACAAACACTTTCACAGAAATGAAACATGTCTTCATCGCATCTTATTTAGCTACAGCCGAGCCAGGATTTAGGTGTCTGGAGACGGCATATCACTGGCGCTATTTCAAAACATTTCAATTGTTCATGTTGAGTCGTTTAAATCAAATGTAAGCTAAGACATCAGTACTGAGTGATAGACTCCCATCAGTGAAGAATCACGTCTTTCAGCAAAGGTCCACAGAGCCCTCGTGGTGCTGCAGGAAGCGGATCAGACCTCAGGGAGCCCTCCTGGTGATCAGACCTCCAGGGAGCCCTCCAGGTGATCAGACCTCCAGGGAGCCCTCCTGGTGCTGCAGGAAGCGGATCAGACCTCCAGGAAGCGGCAACTTCTTCAGCCGGCGACGTCCAGCCAGCCTCTGGACCTGCAGCCTGCAGAGCTGCAGCAGCGGCCGCGGCAACGCTGAGAGAACAAAACAAACAACAACTCTAGAAACTACAAACAAAGCACAGCCAGGTCGAGCTGATCAGCTGATGTCTGTTTTTTACTCACCAGCTTTCTCCTTGATGACGTTCCATTCAGAGTAACTGTCCAGATGTTCCATCAGTCGCGAGCAGAGGGTCACATGACCAACGTAGTCCAACAGGACGTCAATGATCGGCCCCGCCCACCGAGAGATACTAGGAGCTGAGATCATCTCACAGAACTGTCAATCAACCACAGAGATGTCAATCAACCACAGAGATGTCAATCAATCACATAACTGTCAATCAATCACAGAGCTGTCAATCATATAACTGACAATCAATCACAGAACTGTCAATCAACCACAGAGATGTCAATCAACTACAGAGATGTCAATCAACCACAGAACTGTCAATCAATCACAGAGCTGTCAAT
>JASDAP010000258.1:0-10789 GCA_031216635.1 Dissostichus eleginoides | reverse complement strand
GAGGCCTGAAAACCAGCTCGGGGCTCAACTGGATGAATTCAAACGTTCCTTTTTTAATAACTAAAAACAACAACAAACAATAACATTTAGCGCAAACTAACAAACCCATCGAGGCAGCGGTATTCTCGTGTACTGCAAGGTAAAATTACAATGGAGTCTGGGCTTTGAGTAGAGCAGAAAATATCTTCAGTTAATTCTAGAAACAGCCATCTCAGGGCAAAGTTATCAGTTAAACATTTTTAAATATTTGTAACTTTAGCTAAACAATGTTTAGCTTGTGCACCGTTTTACTGCAGTATATTGTTGGTACTCCTGTCGGTTTCTCCAAATTGTATCTGCTGTTTATAAATATGTTACTTAAGGTTTTTCATTACAAACAAATTGCCAAAAAAAGTTGTATTCACAATGTGTGTTTTGTGCTTTTATATATCTTTTATCTATCTATATTTCAGTTTGTTTTTGTCAACCTGTTGTAGCACATGCTACTTTTTGAACTGCACTTTTTGATGGTGAAAGAAGCCTGGATTGTATCTTTACACCTAAAGAACTAAGAATATATTCAGATTATTTTCCCATCCTTTTTACATTTCTTCTTTTATTTGTTAGGATGACGAAGGCGCTCACAGAGGCAGACGGTCTGTCATGGAGGGAAAGCTTCCTCCCATCCCCGCCGTTCCCATGTCTGTCAGAGAAAAACTTGCTCAGAAAGCCCAAGCCAACGCAGCGCCACCAAACGCTGCACCCACACAGAACGGCACCCAACAAACCAGCAAACCTGGTGAGGACATTTAAGATTTCTGTTGTGTGCTCTCATTCTGCACAATTCAACCAAATCCCAATATGGCAACTACACGTTTATGCAGCTCCTTCTTTATGCCCATGATCACAAATATGATTTTCTTTTTCTGTATCTAAAACAGGGTGTGGAACCTTTTTCCTCTCAAGAGGCGCTTTCACACCGGAGTACTTTTCCCAGTATAGTTCCGATATAGTTCCGAAAATGTGCGTTCACACCAAAAAAAATCCGAAACTAGAACTTAGTTCCTGAGAACCCTTTTCAGTCCCTGCTAGAGAGCAGGTACTTTCATGGGAGAAAAAGGTTCCCATTTCTGATTGGCTGGGCGGATTGCAAACCACGCCCCGTAAAACTCCCAAAAGTTTTGTGAAGCCGCCATTTTATTTGCTCGCATTAGCATTATTAGCATTAGCATTAGCCCAGCGCACCAACAGAGAGAGACTAACTTATGCTAACACAAAATAAAATGTGGGAGCAGTGGAGATGAGGTGTCGGCGTTCTGGCGATTTACTCGCCAGAACGCGAGTAAATCTTCTTCTTCTTCCACTAAGAAGAAGAAGAAGTGACGTCAGCGGCTTCATTTGCCTAGACCTCCCTCAGGGACTTATTCCGGTGTGAACGCGATCTGCTCTTTAGTTCATCAGAACTAAAGAGTTCTGATGAACTAAGTTCTCATGAACTAAGTACTGCAAAGTACTTAGTGTGAAAGTGCCCAAGGGCCATTTCAATTGTTTCAACATCCTCCGAGGGCCGTACAAATGATTGACCTCTGCTTAAAAATACTAAAATCACAGCCCATTCATTTGGCCTTTCTTTCATGCTGTGCAAAGAAAAAGCAACCTCTTAATCCAGATATCTTACCATGACTCGATGCATTCATGTGCACGGTCGTGGCATGACCACCAAAACAGAAAGATATGGACACAAGATGTGTGCAAATGTATTTAGTTTCCTATCCATGTGAACATGATTTTAAGTGGGGGGGGACCTAACCTCCTCTAGGGGGTCCGGAGGGCATGCTCCCCCTTTTTTTTTTTTTTAATGTTGAAGTTAAAAGCATCAATCTGGTGCACTTTGAGAGCAACATTAGGAGATCTATGGATACATCTCTCAACACCCATATGAAACAGAACTGTAAGCAGATTTTCTTTTTCTTTATGGATATTTTACAAATCACTCCCCTTTTAAACTGTATTCTTGTTTATTAATAACAACTTTTTTTTACTGTCATATAGTATTTTATACCTGTTTACTTTATTCTCTTATTTTTTTATAATGATCATATAAATATGTGCCTTTACCTCAGTGGTTGTAGAAAAAGCTTCTTATATTCGTTAGCATAGCTAGCTAACCAGATGCTAATAACAACAAAGTTATTGACTGTATGATCAGTATGACAGATGAACAGATCGCCACTGGGCTTTCAACTAAAGGCACAGCCACGCAGAAACTGCGGCATGTGTACGGCTCCTTATGGGTACTGCCATTTCTGAAGTGCCGGAGCGGCATTCTGGTGCTCTCCGTCAGAACTGCACCCCTGTCAGACGAGACATATACCACGTGATGACACGTTAGGCTCGTGTTGTGTTCAAGGACCCTGACCTTGGCCAGGAATAACAGGCACTCGCTTGTTTAATTATTTTGCGGTCTAGATTTTTTTAATTTTATTTTTTTTGCGTGTGTTTATAAATTACCTCGAGGGCCGTACCAAATGGTCTCGCGGGCCGTATACGGCCCGGGGGCCAGTGGTTCCCCACCCTTGATCTAAAAGGACCTTCTTTGTATAAGAGGTAGTTTGAGAGTGTCCCCTCTTTATATATTAAAGCCTTTTGTCTTGAGCATTATTTACATGTGGAGAAGACATGTAAATAATTTTTTTAAATTGTGTTAAGTGATAGTTTTTTTAATTCAAACATGTATACAACATTCTGAGTACAGAACAGCTGCATGTTAGTACATTCTCTGATTTCTATCAACAGCATTTTCTTTTTTTGTTTGTAGTCAGATTTAAGAGTAACTTCAGAATTGTTAAAAATTGATTTAGATGTTCATGCATTTTATGGCACTTTTTCACATTTGAGCACAATACTGCCACTTTAAAACTGCACAACTCTTCACCTTTAGAATTTAGATAAACTTCACTTATTTTCTGCACAAATTCTGATTTGGATCTTTTTCTGATTTGGATCTTTTGTTCTTCCCTCCTGTTGTCAGCTCTCAGTGATAAAGACGTGAAGAAAGCTCAGCTCCTGAAAGAAGAAGGCAACTCTCTGGTGAAGAAAGGCGAACACAAGAAAGCCATCGAGAAGTACAGCCAGAGCCTCAAACTCAACCCCACCGAGCCCACTACCTTCACCAACCGGTGGGTATCCAGAGTTTCCGCTAGAATTTTTTGCCGGTCAACATGTCCGTTAAAGTTTTAATCTCTCCCGGACAAAATGAGAAAAGTGCCGGTCAAAGGTCTTCTTTGTTATCTATTGAGCTTTAAAACAAATTGATATGATTCTATATTAAACAAACTAATTATAGTATATTAACTACATTTTATATTATTAAAAATAAACATATTTATAACTAGTTTAGGTAGTTTGAGAGGTAATTAAATAGCTAAGTGTGATATTCTAACCTGAAGTGCGTGTTTTGCTCCGCTCACCGCTGCAGGTGATCATACAGAGCTGCGTGTCGACTCGTCAGCAGCAGCTGATCTCTCTCTCCCGTCAGATTAGACTTCACTAGCATTTATGTCCATGTCGATCAGATCTAGCTAGTTCTAGCTAATGATATGACTACCTGCTTATCAAGACACCTAAACAATAAGCGTCGCTATGCAACCAGGTGAGGCCACAAAGTATAGCGCAGCATTATGCATTTGTTTACATGCCCACCGGAACCCTGAGGCATTACCAACAGATCAACGCACAATCAACCCATACAGGACATCTCTTTCTCCACATTTAGTGTTAGACATTAGAATTGACTTTTCTTGTCTGTCACATACTCTTTTGTCTGTCACATAAGTGGCGCAACTGATGCGGTATTGCGCTAAGGGGAAATTATTTTGACCGGAGAGATTTAGTTTTGCCGGTCTTCAGCATAATTTACCGGTCAAAGTCCGGTAATTACCGGCTAACGGAAACTCTGTGGGTACCGTCCTCATTCATATCTGAAGCTTTGAATCACTTTATAATCCTCATAGAGGAGTAGTGTTACTGTTGGCTGGAACTATGGTTGAGATAGCAATGTCACAAAACTACCAATCTATTAGTCTGTACTAATACCTTATTCCATGATTCTCTATACCAATTCGATACCATAAAACTAGAAAATCAATTTAAAAAATCACAATTAATCCCATGTGCTTAAACATACACTTTTTTTTTTATCAATGTTTGAATAAAGTTTTGGTCATCATTAGCCGCGTTCACACCAACTACTTTGCCGTACTTAGTTCCCAGCACTTAGTTCCCAGCACTTAGTTCCCCTATGGAACTAAGAGCCGATCGCGTTCACACCAAGTACTTTGCCGCACTTAGTTCCCAGCACTTAGTTCCCCTATGGAACTAAGAGCCGATCGCGTTCACACCGGAATAAGTCCCTGGGGAAGGATTACGCAAATGAGCCGCTGACGTCACTTCGTCTTCTTCTGCTTTGGGTTTACTGGCAGGCCGCAAACAACTTCACGGCGTATACTGCCACCTGAAGTCCCCGGCCGGAAGTCCCTGGAGTTGGGGACTGGCTTCAGTAGAAGCTGCTGGGACTCCCAGCAGCTTCTACTGAAGCCTTCCGAGTAAATCGCCAGAACGCCGACACCTCCACATCTCCACCGCTCCCATGTTTTCTTTTGTGTTGCCATAAGTTAGTCTCTCTGCGTTTGTGCGCTGGGCTAATGCTAATAATGCTAATGCAAGGACAATAAAATGGCGGCTCTACAAAACATTTCAGAGTTTTACGGGGCGTGGTTTGCAATTCGCCCAGCCAATCAGAACTGGGGCACTTTTTTCATAAGGGGTACTAACGGAACTAAACGGGAAAAGTACGGGGAAAAGTACTCCGGTGTGAACGCGCCTATTGACTCTATATTCTATATTGCTGTGACAAAAAGATGCAGCATCTTCCAGATCTGTTAATAGTGAGTCAGTCTTGGCTCTTGTGACATCTCTAACGTCCTTAAAATAAATAATATATTTTAACAAACACTTGCCGAAATTCAGAAATTCCTTTTGGATGAAAATGTATTGGGTTAAGGGAGCTTAACACATTTAATAAATAAATAAACAAGACACTGAAATGTTATGACACATGACTTTTCATTGCCAATGACAATTTTTAAAACCGAGGGGAAAAACAATAATAATACGATTTATATCTGTAGTGCCTTCGGACACCATAATTACATACTGCTTCACAGAACAGTTTGAATAAATTAGATTTTGTGTGTGTGATCAGGGCGCTGTGTTACGTGTCGGTGAAGCAGTACAGAGACGCCATCAGAGACTGTGACGAGGCTCTGATGATGGACAGCAGGAACATCAAGGCGCTCTACAGGAAGTCTCAGGCCTACCTGGGGCTCAAGGTGAGCGCCCAACCTTCACTAACATGCACAATAATCACATTGGTTTTAAAGGTGCAGGGGACACATTAAAAGCATATTCCCCCCTTGATATTTCCTGTAGTTTCTCCTCCAGCAGCTTCTACTCATTGCTCATTCAACACTAGGGATACTTAGGGATGGGTATCGTTAAGATTTTAATGGTACTACTACTCTTATCCGTACTGCTTATTCGATCCGGTACTTTAACAGTATCTTAATCTGTACTTTTTGTTATTTTTTAAAGGGAAAAACGAAACAAATTAGAACCGAATTATCGTTGCTTTATTTAGATCTCAAATAAATAAAGTCTATATTATTATTATTTTGTATTGTACTTCAGTACAATTTGGAGGATCTATACTTGAGTATTTCAAAATGTTGCTACTTTGTATTTCTACTCCATAATAATTCAAAGGTAAATCATGTAAGATAAGATTACTTATAAGAGTACTTTAGGGTATGTACTTTTGCTCTACCACATAGGCCTGTCGCGATAAGCAATTCATTGACTTATCGTGCCATAAATAAAAATGAACTCGATAACTTTTCTGAGCTCAATAAATTGCCGTTTACATGCGTGTTTGTTTACATAAGGTTGTGACCAGAATTTTAGCCCGGCGGCTGTGGCTGCCAGCCCGGCGCGCTGTGAGGGGCGGGGCTCACACACAGCCAGGTCAGGAGGACACTCCGCGTGCAACAGTGTAGCAGCCAAATGAATAATATAGAGACAAGCAGGAGACAACGTGTGACTTACTCGAGGGGAAATTGAAGTTAAATGGAATTGGTTGCAAAACCGAATTCCACATCTCCGGTGTGGGAATATTTTGGATTCAAGCCAAATCAACGAGGCGAACCTACGACTTGAATGAGCCGGTATGGCTCATTCAAACACGGCAGCTGGAGATGGAGAGCCCCCACCTTCCCGACTTACTTTATTTTTTAAAAAAACATTTTTTACTACTGCATTTTCACAAATGCAATTGCGTTTTTTGGCCACAAGAGAGCTCTGTTTTCCAACCTGAGTCTATTTAATTTATTGTCTTGGTTGTCTGTGATTTATTTAATAAATGTTTTATAATTGAATTTATTTATTTTATTTTTATATATAATTTATATATTTAAATATTATTTCACATTTCATTTGCAATGTTGAATGTTCAATAAAAAAAGATTTACTTGAATTATTATTATATATTATCATTAGGTCAGTGGTCTAAAATGGTCTTACAACGGTGCCCACAATATTATCGTTTATCGCAATAATTTCCGGGAAAATGTATCGTCTAACAAAATGTATTATCATGACAGGCCTAGTACCACATTTATATAATCAAAACATATAATATTATTATTTTCAAATTGGCCAATCTGCATAATGAGTACTTTCACTTTTGATACTTTCAGTATATTTTGATGCTCATGCTTTTGTACTTTTACTTGAGTACCATTTTGCAATGCATGACTTTTATTTGTAACAGAGTATTCATACACTTGGGTACTTCTTTACTTAAGTACAAGATCTAAGTACTTCTCCCACCTTACACGTAACTCGAAACAGAGCTACGAGTTATGGCAGTCGGCAACTGTGCAATTTTCCGTCTGAATATGAAGCCTTTGTGTATATTTTTTATTTATTTCTCCAGTACCAATACCGATAATATCGGAGCTTATCAATATCAGTCTTTAAAAATGTAGCCCGGGGCCGTTTAATACCGGGTTTCGGTACCCATCCCTAGGGAAACTGGTACAGCTTATCAATAAGAGTATTTATCGATAGTTTTGTGCAAAAAATAAAGCCATTACATGAAAAGATCAACAACTTATATTTATTCTCTTTCATAAATGTCAACAGTTCTAGATTTTAAAAATAAATAAATAATCTTGACGCTCCCTGGAAAGATTTGAGATACTCGCCTGATCTCCCTCGTGACCTCTGACAGCCCGGAGCTTCTGTCTTCAGCCAGCTGTGGGGGGGCTCTGCAGAGCTGCACAGAGCAGACAGCAGGCCACAAGTCAACATCTGGAAGCTCAAAGTTTGTCTAGCTTACCTAGCAAGCAAGTTAGCGGTTTATGCTGTGCCAGCTATTTGCTAACGAACATACCGAAACAAACTGGACTCTGTAGTAAAGCGCTTTAAATCTTTTACAATAAAGTTGGATACGGCACGGTGACACTCCGCTGCATGTTCCTGTGTTATTGTCCCTCGTTGATGATGAGAGGCTGCACTGAGTCGCTCCAGAGCATAGACAGCACGTGAAGTGTAACTCCAGTATTAGCAGCCACTTAGTTCAACAAAGAAGAAACGGAATAGAAATAAAATAGTGCAAGATTATGTGACAAGACCAATGTGCAAGTAATGCAGAAGTGATATATACATATGTCAAATATAATACATACAAATGTTTACTATAAATGTAATCCAGAACAAGAGGGAGGAAAACATTGAATTGGAAAAAAATGTAAAATGTTTAAATGTGTGGCAACACCTGCAACTAAATGTTTGATTTGAGTGTTACCGCTCTCCTCAGCCTCTTTCAGTTCCTAACCCTTCATTTCCTGTTGTATTCCTGCAGGACATCCGAGCCTGCGAGGACAGCATCAACGTGCTGCTCCGAGTGGAGCCCAACAACTGTGCTGCCATGAAGCTGCTGGAGGAGGCGCACAGGAAGTGAGGAGCGTCGGGGGGGGGGGGGGTAAGAGTCGCTCACTGCACTGCGTCCACAACCAAGAGGAAGAAAAGTCACTCTAGTTTCAGAATAAGAGCCGGAAAACAGCCGTGCAGCGACACCATTCAGCCGCTTTAAGTCAAAGACTCGACCTGCGTTTCCCACAAAGCCTCACTCACATCGAGCACACGTTTGATCTGTTTACTGTCTTTGGAACAAACGCGGTTTCAGTGTCACTGAGTATTTATGGTTATTTAAACAAGCTGGAATGATTGCATTATAATTCTAAATCAGAATAAACCTTTACCGACATGATTTGTTAAAGTGGAGCTCCTGCTTAATGCAGAAACTTAAATGTGAAAAGTCCACTTGTATGACTTCTTGCATTTAGGTCACATGATCCCAGTTCCTTTTGCTGATGTCTGAGGCATAAAAATGAGTTACAAAGTTTCCATTAACCAAAAAAGCTTTTTTTGCCAGGACATCAAATGCAGCTGGTTAGGTTCCAGGTAGGAGGGGGTGAGAATAAATACCATCTTATTATGGTATTTATTCCTTTATAGATTGTGATGCAGTAAAGGTTAGGACATCCAATGTACAAAGGTGTGAAACAATCACAGAGCCAAAAGTAATGAGACGAAGTAAAAAACACATTGGAAACAGTTGGACCCATTGTCTCTCAGTATAAACACCGGGGCTTTGTTCATGAAATAAACTCCATATTGAAGCCCACTTTAGAAAATGTGATCAGTAAAGGTTTACTCTGTTTAAATTCAAAGTTACGAACATCTTTTTCCCACAGAATGTTCTTCACAACGCAGGATGAATAAAGTACCTGAGGCCTGTGAGTGTTTCTCAGTGGAATGATTGCAGAGATTCTTCATGTTAGGGTTTAAAATACTTTGCCTTGGCTTATAGCATGTTTTCTTACCTTAACACCACCCTTCAGCATCCATGTTTGCTCCTTCTCATGTACTTCTGGATTATTCTGGCAAATTGACTTGAACTCTACTTAATCAAACTGTTAATAACGATAACCTCGATTTCACTTAAAGGCAACATAACATATTTTTTACATGAGTTTTGAAGCTTTGCCATTAAGTTCCATACTTGTCAGCCCACACCTTATCTCCCGTCTCATTTTAGACTTCTGAGTCATCTGAGTCACTCCACTGAGTAATATTTGTTTGATTTTTTTGTTCAGAGCCTCAGTTTGTTCCTCATTTGAAAGACAACAATGTGAACCAAGTAAAACGGTCCTGAGGGGTCATTTTATAAAAGTACTATCCATATCGTCCCTCCGATTGTTTTATTGTGAAAAATAAAGCTAGTGAAATGTCTCATGGGTGATCCTGCTGTAGCTCGGCAAACTCCATCTTGCCTGAAGTGCCTGTCTCATCCTCCGCCTGCTCTGCGCCACTCTCTGCTGACGCGTTAGTAAGAAAGAACACCTCCAGTTAGCGTAGAGAAGGTTTGTGAAACACATCTAACTTACTTCTGTCTGCAGAGTGACCGCAGCCCCACTCTGATCCTTTTTGTTTTATCACCTTTTGCTGTTTTGGTAAATTGCCATTTGTGTCAGCCTGCTTCTGTTTTAACGTCAAATAAACGTAAGGAATAAACACCATGTTTTGTTTGCTTATTTGCTTTCTAGTAGACAGAGGTGTAAAGTACCACTGCACTTAAGTACAATTTTGAGGTATTGTACTTTGAGTATTTTAATGTTGTGCTACTTTGTACTTCTACTCCACTACAATTCAGAGGTAAACAATCAACCTTTTACTCCACTACATGTACCTAGTACCTTTAGTTAGTTTGCCGATATGGATTAATGATAAAATAAATATAATCAAGTGTTAAATCAGACTTTAGTTCCACCTGGAGTAAATTCACAAGCTACCCTGCAGTATACAAAGTCATTCAAACTAGCTGCACCTTTACCAGCTTTGAGAACACTTTAATGATCAATCATTATAAAACATATCATATATATTATTCTGAAATGGACCAATCTGCACAATCACTACTTTCACTTTTGGTACTTTATATTTAGATGGTAATACTCTTGTACTTGTATGTGAGTAACATTCTGACTAAGGACTTTAACCTGTAACAGAGTATTCCTCCTTTTACTTAAGTACAAGATGTGAGTACTCCTCCCAGCTCTGCTAGTAGATGAGAAGATTGAGACTTTTTATACATTTTGGTTCCATGTCCCCATATGAAGCACTATGGCAGAAATACCAGGGTGTCTTTCTGCATCTGCTGCATTCTAACATGTTTCCTGTTCTGATCCACAATCTTTTTGCGCAGTAAAAGTTCAAGGTGCAATGTAAGGCTGAAGTAGTCCCAATTGTATCCTAAAGTACATAATTGCATAACAGCATTTTACATTTGACGAGATACTATACTGTGATTTAATTTATTGTTTTACACATTACACTAACTTTTATTAAATAGTATTACTAATTGAGACACTACATTGACATTTGTTATGACATGACTTGACAGTTTGATTAAATGCTGTACTACGACTCTTGCATACTTTTTCTTTTACATTTGAGTACATACTGCAGCTGCCCTAAAATAGTACTGTAGCATGCAGTAAGCATCACATTGTGACATACTATCTCATCCTACCGTCCTGAACTAGGACCCTTCAGTGGCGACTCGTCGTTAGGGGCACAGCCCCACCTAGTGTCAGCAGAAAGTGATTAAAATAATAATTCCAAAAAT
>JASDAP010000254.1:0-22057 GCA_031216635.1 Dissostichus eleginoides | reverse complement strand
AAGGCTGTATGTTTGGGGCACGTGCAGCGTGAGTCCGGCTCCTCGCGCTCCACTCCGGGACTTCCGGTCTGATGACAGAAACCGCATCACCAGAGCAGCCTCCTGCAGATCCCTCCGCGGGGTCAGACACACTTTTTACCTCACGAACAGAAAACCCCGCTAGCTGCACCTTTAATGATCAATCATTATAAAACACATATATATTATTCTGAAATGGACCAATCTGCACAACGAGTACTTTCACTGTAACAGAGTATTCCTACACGCTGGTACTTCTACTTTTACTCAAGTACAAGATCTGAGTACTTCTACTTTTACTCAAGTACAAGATCTGAGTACTTCTACTTTTACTAAAGTACAAGATCTGAGTACTTCTACTTTTACTCAAGTACCAGATGTGAGTACTTCTACTTTCACTCAAGTACCAGATGTGAGTACTTCTACTTTTACTAAAGTACAAGATCTGAGTACTTCTACTTTTACTAAAGTACAAGATCTGAGTACTTCTACTTTTACTCAAGTACCAGATGTGAGTACTTCTACTTTCACTCAAGTACCAGATCTGAGTACTTCTACTTTTACTCAAGTACAAGATCTGAGTACTTTTACTCAAGTACGAGATCTGAGTACTTCTACTTTTACTCAAGTACGAGATCTGAGTACTTTTACTCAAGTATGAGATCTGAGTACTTCTACATTTACTCAAGTACAAGAACTGAGTACTTCTACTTTTACTCAAGTACGAGATCTGAGTACTTCTACTTTACCAGTGTGTAGGAATACTCTGTTAAATATAATAAAATAGTGGAAATATATATTTTTATGGCAGTGACATACTGTGAGACACAAGGATAAAATATCTAAAGATGGATATAACTTCACATTTCTTTATTTCTTACAGTTTTATAGTTATATTTGCAGTTACACAGTTATATTTAATCCCCACAGTGAGTAGTATTCGGGTTTCTTCGGCCCTACTTCTTCTCCTGCTGCTTGCTGCTGACAGGAGGCGGTGCTTCGGTCGCTCCCAAACATGGCCTCCATGACGGAGCGACCGCTTCAACTTTAATTTTTTTCGCCAGTTTTTCAGCTCTAAAACCTGCTTTTTCGCCTCCACTTCTTCCCGGGACATGTTTGTTGTGATCGTGTCGATATGGCAGACTCGTGACCCGAGGTTTTCTCCCGGGAAGAGAGTTTAAACTGATCGGTTTTAAGTTGAAGCTGCAAAGCTGGAGAGAAAAAGAGAATTGCATCAAATCAGTAAGAAGGCTTTCCCTCCCTCTATCGCCACTCGTGTGCAGCTTTTAATCCCCGCTTGTGTTTCTGTATCAACTTATACTTGCAATGTTTACATAAAGCGACGAATAAAGGCGCGTTGGAGCTGCTTTCTGATAGCATTTAGCATGCTAGCTGATGCTACAAGTAACAGAGAAGTGATCAGCAAACTGGGCGGTGCGAAGGTAGCTTACATGCTAGCTGATGCTAATGCTAAGATAGATAGAGGAAGCTAACGGCTAACTGCTAACTGCTCGGTTTCTACTATAAAGATAAGACAGTATTTACTTTATTGATCCGTATTGGGACGTTTTCTGCAGGTAAAGTAAGCATTGAGTATAATGTGAACATGTACACAGATAGACGTGAACATAAAACACAAACATCTGAATAGGGTCAATAAACATAAACACAGTTAGAGAAGAGACGCTGTGAGATAAGTACCAAACAATTACAAAACTATATGTTAAGAAAGATGTTATAATATTTAGATATAGTTAATTAATTACATGAAATATAGATGTACGTAGTAAACACTTACAGTATACTATATTTGTGTTTTCGTCACAGCAGCATGTAAACAAAGCATTGCATATGATGTGAACATGGAAATAAATGGATATAAACATTAATATATCTCAAAATAGGAAATAAAAAAGGACTTTCAAGTTAAATATATACATACTGACAGTGGAAGATGTATATCTGTGAAATAAAACACTATGAAGGGCCAATTTATAGCTTACAAATAGATATATTATAACATGGACGATACATTAAATATCAATAATGCAATATATACAGATGGAGTCATTATGATTTTGGTCCAGTTAGCACTTTCATATTGATCCAAATTGTTCCTGCTTCATGTCATTTCAAACTTTATTGGTTAGTTTACACAGACAGGGAATCAGCGTGGTGTATTTGATCAAAACGTGCGATACAATACTGCAAAATACTCTGTTAGTATAAAGTATTCATTCAGTAGTAGTAGCAGTAATAGCTCTAATAGTACTTGTAGTAGCTCTAGTAGTAGTAATATTAGTGATACTAGTATTAGTAGTGATATTATTGATAGTAGTAGTAGTAGTACTAGTAGTTTTATTAGTGATAGTAGTAGTAGTAGTATTATTATTATTATTATTATAATTATTATTATTAGTAGCTGTAGTAGTAGTATTATTAGTAGTAGTAATATTAGTGCTCCTGTGGGGATTGTCCACAGTATTGAGTATGTAAGTCGCTTTGGATAAAAGCGTCTAACAAGTAACATGTCATGTAGTAGCTCTAGTAGTAGTAGTAATAGTAATAGTAGTAGTAATAGTAATAGTAGTAGTAATAGTAGTGATAGTAGTATTAGTATTATTATTAGTAGTAGTAATATTATTGATAGTAGTAGTAGTAGCTCTAGTCGTAATAGTAGTGATAATAGTAGTAGTAGTAGAAGTAAAACCACTCTGTATAAATACTGCTCCAAGTACAATACTACTTGTGTGAAACTACTAATACATGACAACAGTTTGGAAATACTCATGTTTTTTCATAAAAAAATTATATAATTGACTAGATTGATGTTATATGTTGGTTCCTGTAAATATCATATAGTGAACATTACACAGACACAGACATATATATATATATATATAATATATATACATGTCAAAGATATATACAAAATATTAAAGAACAGGAATATTTCTGTCCTTTTTTGTAAATATCATATAATTTGAAGATAAATAATATTCTAATTAAAGTGGTCTGCAGATATTCAGAGGTAGCTTGTGTACAAATGTGCAAAATATTCGGAGGGTCGTGCAGGACTGGCTTATTTAGTAGTAGTGGTAATGCTATTAGTAGTAATAGTAGTAGCTCTAGTAGTAGTAGTATTATTGGTATAGTGGTATTAGTAGTAGTAGAATCTTATAGTACTGTAATATCCTACACAGATATATATAATATATATATATATATATATATATATATACACATGTACACAAGATATATACAAATATCATATGTATGTGTAGTACTATAATATTTTTAATTAAAGTGATCTGCAGATATTAAGAGAGGTAACTTGTCTACAAATTATTTCGAGGGTCGTGCAAGACCGGCTTACTCACTACTTAAATTAAACAAATGACAGATATGTCTCTTCCCCTGAATCACACCTGACCCTGACCTCTCTGTCTTGTGTTTTTTACCCAGAATGCCGTCTGAGGCTCCTCCCCAGAGCCTCGGGACCGCGGCCCGTTGCCCCCGTCACGCGGGCCGGACGCAGCGCTCAGCTGGCCAAAGAAGCCGCCACAAGCCCTGCCTTCGAGAGGCGCTCCAGAGGCCGACCTCGCAAAGATGGCCCCCCGACGCCCCCACCTCCAACACCTACACCTCCCAAAGCCAGGAAGTAAGTCTGCTCCTATTGGCTAGCGCTCCAACATATTGTACATGATAGGATAAAGGGGGCGGACATTTCTAAGCTGGTTGACTAGTAGTGATGCTTGTGGTACTAATATAGAGACACTACATACTGATATACACCTGAACATCAGCAGGAGAGGACTCTTTAAAGTAGAGACACTACATACTGATATACACCTGAACATCAGCAGGAGAGGACTCTTTAAAGTAGAGACACTACATACTGATATACACCTGAACATCAGCAGGAGAGGACTCTTTAAAGTAGAGACACTACATACTGATATACTCCTGAACATCAGCAGGAGAGGACTCTTTAAAGTAGAGACACTACATACTGATATACACCTGAACATCAGCAGGAGAGGACTCTTTAAAGTAGAGACACTACATACTGATATACACCTGAACATCAGCAGGAGAGGACTCTTTAAAGTAGAGACTACATACTGATATACACCTGAACATCAGCAGGAGAGGACTCTTTAAAGTAGAGACACTACATACTGATATACACCTGAACATCAGCAGGAGAGGACTCTTTAAAGTGTTTACACTTTAAAGAGTACTTCTCGCGGGACTTTGTGAACTCAAAATAAAAGAAAGACTAAATCAATATTGAGGCTAGATATCGTCTTAGATATCCTGGGCATTTGAACAGTCCTTCGGCGCCGCTCGATGACGTAGTATACTTGAAATAGTGGCTCTGCAGCAGGTTTACTCGATATTGAGAAACGGCCAGCGTGTGTGTGTGTGTTGGAGAGGAAGTGGTTAAGTTGCATGCTGGGTAATGAGCAGAGAGGAGGAGGAGGGGGATGTGTGTGTTTGTGTGTTATGGAATGGAGTCAGCTCCGGGTTTTACTTTCTGCCACACACACACACACACACACACACACACTGGATCCATGAGTGTCCGTGTGTGTGATCTCTGCTGTGTTATTGATATGATGATATCTGATGTAACATGAATGATGTGATTTTATTGAGTTTCTAATGTGTGTGTGTGTGTATGTGTGTGTGTGTGTGCAGGGGGCGGAGTCGAGGTCGAGCCCAGGTAGATGACGAAGAGAGTATGGACGCCACGGAGAAAACCCCCCCCCAGAAGACAGGTGAGTTTACCTGAGCTTCTCTGATGATTAGTCTCATCTTCATTGAGTTCACGTTGATTGATTAAATGAGTGTGTGTGTGTGTGTGTGTGTGTGTGTGTGTGTGTGTGTGTGTGTGGTGTGTGTGTGTGTGGTGTGTGTGTGTGTGTGTGTGTGTGTGTGTGTGTGTGTGTGTGTGTGTGTGTGTGTGTGTGTGTGTGTGTGTGGGGTGTGTGTGTTGTGTGTGTGTGTGTGTGTGTGTGTGTGCGCGCAGAGGTGAAGGAGAAGACAACAGGACGTCGTCGCTCCACCTCCAGGAGGAAGTCCAACACAAACCCAGAACCTGATCCCAGTCCAGAACCAGAGACAGAGCCGGACCCTGATCTAGGTCAGTGGAGTTTCATTTTGTTAAGGGAGGCTGTGGCTCAGTGGATAGTGTGCTGGACTTCAAATCATGGGATAGCAAGTTCGAGTCCCACTGCAGTCAGCATGTCGTTGTGTCCCTGAGACACTTCACCTCACACTGCTGCTGTGGGGATTCAGTACTGAATGTTTGTTAGTCGCTTTGGATAAAAGCGTCTAACAAATGACATGTGATGTAAATGTAATACTTTTTTAACCTATTCTTATTTTGTTTGTCTTATTGATGCTTATATTTGCTATTTTTTTAACCAGGCAATATCATTTTAATTTAGCTCCTTTTTTTCTGCATCAGACACATTTGTATTCCTTATTATTTATTATAGGAATAAAATAAATAAACACGAATGAAAATATATATTTTTTATTTTTTATAAAGGGTATTGTTTTAATTCAGTTATATTTCCGTTGATAACCCTTCCTCTGACCCCTCTCTCAGCGCCCGCGGCCCCCAGTCCTGCTCCAGCTTCCAGTCCAGAGAAGGAGCCTCCCGTCAGACCCTCTTCCCCAGACCTGATCCCAGTCCAGAGCCCTGGTCCTGGGGAGGAAGAGGAGGAGGAGGAGGTCCAGCCAATCTTTAGCCCCGCCCCCGTGGATCAGAGCCCCGCCCCCTCCAGTCCTCCAGCCTCCCCCTGCCCCCCCCTGGAGGACGAGGACTCTCTCTCTCCCCTCTTCCAACTGTCGGACGAAGGGGGATCGCCCACCCCCAGTTTGGGACACACCAAAAAACGGTGAGACTGTGTGTGTTTGTGTGTGTGCTGAACGTGTGTGTGTGTGCACGTGTGTGTACTGAACGTGTGTGTGTGTGCACGTGTGTGTACTGAACGTGTGTGTGTGTGTACGTGTGTGTGTTGAACGTGTGTGTGCTGAACGTGTAACCTAATATGACGCCTGTATACGTGTTGTACGTGTGCTTTACGTGTACGTGTGTGTGTACGTGTGTGTGTTGAACGTGTGTGTGTGTGCACGTGTGTGTACTGAACGTGTGTGTGTGTGCACGTGTGTGTACTGAACGTGTGTGTGTGTGTGTGTGTGTGTCGAACGTGTGTGTGCTGAACGTGTAACCTAATATGACGCCTGTATACGTGTTGTACGTGTGCTTTACGTGTACGTGTGTGTGTACGTGTGTGTGTTGAACGTGTGTGTGTGTTGAACGTGTGCTTTACGTGTGTGTGTGTGTGTGTGTGTTGAACGTGTGTGTGCTGAACGTGTAACCTAATATGACGCCTGTATACGTGTTGTACGTGTGTGTGTGTGCTTTACGTGTGTGTGTGTGTGTGTGTGTGTGTACGTGTGTGTGTGTGTGTTGAACGTGTGTGTGTGTTGAACGTGTGTGTGTGTTGAACGTGTGTGTGTGTGTGTGTGTTGAACGTGTGTGTGTGTTGAACGTGTGTGTGTGTGTGTGTGTTGAATGTGTGTGTGTGTTGAATGTGTGTGTGTGTTGAACGTGTGTGTGTGTGTGTTGAACGTGTGTGTGTTGAACGTGTGTGTGTGTTGAACGTGTGTGTTGAACGTGTGTGTGTGTGTGTTGAACGTGTGTGTGTGTTGAACGTGTGTGTGTGTTGAACGTGTGTGTTTGTGTGTTGAACGTGTGTGTGTGTGTGTTGAACGTGTGTGTTTGTGTGTTGAACGTGTGTGTGTGTGTGTTGAACGTGTGTGTGTGTTGAACGTGTGTTGAACGTGTGTTGAACGTGTGTGTGTTGAACGTGTGTTGAACGTGTGTGTGTGTTGAACGTGTGTGTGTTGAACGTGTGTGTGTGTGTTGAACGTGTGTGTGTGTGTTGAACGTGTGTGTGTGTTGAACGTGTGTGTGTTGAACGTGTGTGTGTGTGTGTACGTGTAACCCAAGGTCTTAACACATCTCCCCCCCCCCCCCCCCCCATCTCCAGGTTGAAGCAGTGTGCCTTCTGTTCCCTGGGCTCCGCCCCCCCCCTGGGCCTCGGCCCCCTGGTGGTGTTCGGCCCCACGCCGGGTTACATCCCGCTGCACATCCTCAACAGCCGCTCGCCCCCCGATCGAGACAACGACTGCCACGACCACTGTTACCACGGAGACCAGGCCCCGCCCCCGTGAGTCAAAATAAGAGCGTACCATCATTAAACCATTAAACCCCCTCGTTCTTAACCGTTTGTAAATCCACCTTTTGCCTCCTTTGCCTCCTGAAATGTAAATCCTTAACGTATGTCTCTGTTCAACACAAACACGACTAACAATACAATTTAACGGAGTAGAAGTCGATCAGAGTACAAGACTATGTTAGAAATGATTATATGATCATTTGACACGCCACTAATGAGGTTTGAGATTAATTGTGTGTGTGTGTGTGTGTGTGTGTGTGTGTGTGTGTGTGTGTGTGTGTGTGTGTGTGTGTGTGTGTGTGTGTGTGTGTGTGTGTGTTGTGTGTGTGTGTGTGTGTGTGGTGTGTGTGTGTGTGTGTGTGTGTGTGTGTGGTGTGTGTGTGTGTGTGTGTGTGTGTGTGTGTGTAGGTGCAGCAGTCCAGAACAGTGTGGTGAGTAAAGCTTTTTCTCTCCGTCTGATATAAATGTTCATTTCTTTTATGTAGAATGTAACATGTTGTTGTTGTGATGTTTTAAATGTTGTGCGGGTGTTTCAGAGTCTTCCTCAGACTTCCTGGATCAGTTGGGACCCGTCGGCCTTCCTCACGACATCAACGTCCAATCACTGTTCGACCCCACAGGTACAGGAAGACCCCTTTAAACCCCCTTTATGTTTTTACTTTGAATTGTTCACATCTCACACTGCATTGTCACTTTTATTTCTTAATGATCTTAAAGTCTTTCCTTTCTGTAAAGCACTTTGAATTGCCTTGTGTTGAAAGGTGCTATATATAAATAAACTTGCCTTGCCTTAACTCCTATCGTCAGTCCTTCCTCAGGTAAATCTGACTGTGTGTGTGTGTGCGTGTGTGCAGGTCAGTGCTGTGCTCACCTGCAGTGTGCAGCCTGGTCAGAGGGGGTGTGTCGAGGCGAGGGCCAATCACTGCTCTACGTTGACAAAGCCATTGACTCAGGAAGCACACAGGTACCATATTATTATGTATTTTTTTATTCACAGTCACACTGCATACATGCCTGTGCCCTAAGTTGTTCATTGCCATATCTACACTGTAGCTAATGTGCTAATGACAATAAAGCCTTGAAACTTGATATATGTAAACATGAACTAAGCCCCGCCCCCTTCTACCTGTCCTCAGGTGTGTGCGTTCTGCCGTCGGCTCGGAGCGTCGCTGCGTTGCCGGGAAACGAGTTGTGGGCGGAGCTTCCACTTCCCGTGTGCTGCAGCCGCCGGAGCTCTGCAGAACTGGAGCCAGAGACACACACTGTGCAGCAGACACACACACTCAGGTACACACATACACACACACACATACACACTCAGGTACACACACCACACACACACACTCAGGTACGCACACACATTTTGTTAGAAAACTCTCACTGGTCCCCGGCTTGAGCTTCAATCTCAGGATCCATGTATCTGTGATCCTCTCCAGAATGGAAGTAGTCATCACATACAGAGCATCAACTAGTTCCTGAACAGTGTCCTTCACATGCTGATATCCAAGAGAGGGAGTTACACAGTCACAAGATGGAGGAAGAGAAAGCAGTATTCAATGTTTACTTCAGATTAGCTCCACGTCAGAAATGATCATGCTTGTCATATGTCTCTCTCCATAGAGGCTGAATCATCATGTTAATCACATAGCTATCATATGCCTCAAACAGTCCTGATGCTCTTCTAGGTAATCATAATCTGTCATGTTCACAGCTACAGTTGGGATCCTTTGTTATCATGTTACTCCGCATGTGAAGGACACTGTTCAGGAACTAGTTGTACCAAATGCTCTGTATGTGATGACTACTTCCATTCTTGAGAGGATCATAAATACATGGATCCTGAGATTGAAGCTCAGGCTGGTGACGAGACACTAACCCTCACACATATATATGAATATTTGTATGTATTCTCTCTCTCTGCAGCGTCCTCCTCGCCGTGTGTGTTGTGTTCGAGTGACGGAGACACCGGCGGGGTGTTGACATGTTGTTGCTGCGGGAACTGTTACCATGGCAGCTGCCTGGACCCCCCCCTCGACCCCTCCGCCCTGCACCGGGCAGGGTGGCAGTGTCCTCAGTGCAGAGTGTGTCAGAGCTGCAGGTAACACACACACACACACACACCACACACACACACACACACACACACACACACCACACACACACACACACACACACACACCACAGACACACACACACACACACACCACAGACACACACACACCACACACACACAGACACACACACACACACACACACACACACACACATTCCACAGGCCATAAGACTGTTAAACACCTGAACTTTTGAAAGGACATTCATCTGTCTGCAACTTACAAATTATGTATCTAATATATCATATTCCAATTACTTGTATAAGACTCTCCTTGCACTATTTCTATTCTATTTTATTTGTATTTACGTTATTATCAGGCATGAAAATCACTCACCTTTTGGCGAAATTCTCCGTTTTGAAACCAAAATAGGTGACCTACGTGAATCGTGTAGATTCGATGAGAAAATATTTAAGGGGGGGGGGGTAGGTTCAGAGGCCGTAATGGTACGCACCGTTGGGTGACGAGTGGAAGACGAGACCCAATCACTGCCGCTGAGAGAGTCTCTCAGCGGCAGTGATTGGGTCTCGTCTTCCACGGTGCGTACCGTTACGGCCTCTGAACCAGCCCCAGAGATTCAGTGAACTGCCAACAGGTGCACGTGCCAAAAGGGACCTGATCATTGGTTTACAAGCAGTTCGCTTCGCTCGTGCTGACCAGAGCGGGATCCAGACCACCATCAGAAGCTGAAAGCACGCCTGGCCTCGGCGATTCCGCACAGCATGAATCGCTCCCGACTCGGGGAGGTAGTGACGAATGTGTAATGTGAACACAGCAGGAGAGAACGCAACGTTAGACAGCTAGCACTAAAGCTCCGGTGGAAAATGATTAGCTAACGCTACCGTTAACGTTAGCCTAACATTAGCTAGATATCGTTACTAAAGTTAGATGCTAGCTTGTATAGCTTACGGTAAATCACAAAAAAGAAAAACTGGTTAATGTTAGTGCTACTTTCTAAAATCTCTACAACTCGTTTTTCCAGGACGTGTTGATGATTTTGAGGTGAGGGGACTGACAAGGCTGAAGGGTAAAGTGGTCCACCGTTCTATCAATAAGGCTAAACTAGAAGTTAGTGCTAACACTAATACAAACATTATTTTTGCAGAATGAGTGTGTTAGGGGAGAAGGATTCAGCCATTGTTAAACAGCTGGATGCTGGATTGAAATGCAGCTGGAACTGGTCGTGGCTAAAACTGGAAGGCAAGGTCTCAGTAAAAGAGCAAGAGGTGTCCTTTCATCTAGGAGATGTATTCATCAAAATCAACAGGCAGGGATTCGCCAGATGCATTCTCTGCCACAAAGAGATCAATTATGCTAACAAAGGCAGCCATGCTCTGCAGGCTCACTGCCAGACGGAAGTTCACAAGAAGAAGGTGCAGATGATAGCTTCCACTCATAGTGTTGCCAGCAGCTTCCTTCCAGCATCAGCTAGGGTGAATCCAGCAAGCCAGAGTCAAGCCAACCAGGGGTCAGAAACAATCAGGCAGCAGTGCCAGGGAAAGATCCCCGTACCAGTTATAAACCGCATAGCAAATGCAGAGGTAGGTGGTGTAGGCCTGTTAGTCAGCACAGGCAGCATAGACAGAGTACACTAGCACTTTGAGATTGTTATTTTTATTATAACAATAATAATAATATATATTATTATTATTATTATTCACAATCAGCTGCGGTCACTGGCAGCATCATCACCTAAACATGGAATACACTAGCTTTACATTAATTACATAATTTGTGTTCTAGGCAATGGTCCTTGGAACCTTGGCGGAGCATTCCATCCCGTTTTCTAAGGCTCCTGGAAACCACTGTATTGTGTGTTTTAGGCTATCTTTGCCAATAAAATGTATTAAAATCTGAATTACATAACATTGTATTGGCTGTCAGTCATGATGGAAGAGTAGACAAGTTAAGTTACAGCATGTCCACCATCTGCATATGCATTAAGCCATTTGCATTAAGCCCTTACCACATTGTGCCTCATATACTGTAAATGTTAGACCCAGTGACAGGCTGGCATGAAATGTCTTGCATAATACTTAGTAAGGAGGCCATAATATTTTTGACTCATGGCTGAAGTTAAGTTTCTCCAGCTCTCCCCAGGTTGGCAAAAAAATGCATCTCAAAATGCATCAGATTGATGCTTTAAAATATGGAATATTCAAAATTTTCTTCCGGGGGAGCATGCCCCGGCCCCCCCTAGAGGGATAATATCCTTCTCACCTTTTTCACCCCTGACCCGTTTTCATGCCTGATATTATTGCACATGATCGAAAGCAGAGCGTTTTGTAATGATGATAATGCTATAGTGGTGGTGTGGCAGTTCTTATCGTCATTTAAATGAAATTCAGATCAATTGTTAGGCAATATTTCGAAAGGAGGCTCCACACACACTTCTACTGTCTACGAAAAGTGTTTAAGTTGACGTGCATGAGTCATAACTCCCGTGTGTGTGTGTGTGTGTGGTGTGTGTGTGTGTGTGTGTGTGTGTGTGTGTGTGTGTGTGTGTGTGTGTGTGTGTGTGTGTGTGTGTGTGTGTGGTGTGTGGTGGTGTGTGGTGTGTGTGTGTGTGTGTGTGTGTGTTGTGTGTGGTGTGTGTGTGTGTGTGTGTGTATGTGTGTGTGTTAGGTTGCGAGGGGATGATGATGTGCTGGTGTGTCAGCGCTGTGATAAATCCTACCACACACTCTGTCTCAAACCTCCTCTGGATCACACACCGAGCACCGGTTGGAGCTGCAAGGTGAGATTAAACACACACACACACACACACACACACACCTGATCTAAATTCTGCTAATATCCGGCAAGAAAGCTATCACTAGGAATTGGGGTAAGGAAGCACCACCAACGAAAAACCAATGGGTAACAATTGTGGAAGAAATCTTTTTGATGGAAAAAGTGACTCATAAATTGAGATTGTAAGAAACACAACTCAACAGAAAGTGGGAAAAATGGACTCAAAACAAAGACATTTGACTGGAACAATAGCTAATAGTTACGTGTATCATCAAGAATATAATAACATGAAGATATATCCCTAGCCTTTTATTTTATATTGCCTTGCTGGCCTTTTGTTACATGATTGTTATGTTGTTGTAACCCCATTTTTTAAATTATATATAAATATGAGTGTTTTTATTTATATTTTTAAACCCTCTCTCCTCCAGAACTGCAGAATCTGCCGCCGCTGTGGTGTGAGGTCATCAGGCCAGTGGGCCAATCACCCGTTTCTGTGCGAGTCATGTGACCCGGCCCTGCCCTGCCCTCTCTGTGACCTCAACACACCACAGGACTATTGGACCTGTATCTGCTGCTATAGGTACACTACGTTTATGGAGTGTTTTCTTATACATTACAGAAGCACATATAAGGGGAATAGAAAAGGTCCAAGTACAGAACCTTGCGGGACTCCATGGCGCTTTTATCTTGAAATTGGAATCAAACTAGCTTATAGCTGTTCCTTTAATGCTAATTCAATGTCCCAGTCCATGTAATATTATGCAATGGTCAGTTGTGATAAATGGAGCACTGATTCCTTTGTCTGATGCAATTAAAAGGTAACTTGAAACTTTTACCAGAGCTAGGATGAACTCTAATCCTGACTTAATATCTTCAAATAAACAATTGTTACTTGTAAAGACGGGCAACTGATTAACAAATGCTTTCTCGAGGATGTGTGGTCCTGCAAATAAGACTTGCTTTCTGTTGTTTGGAGATTAATTATCTAACAGACAAGTTGACATGTTTGTGTGTTTTGTTTACAGGTGTGTCCATACAGAGTGTATCGTCCAGGCTGGGGAGGGCAGGGCGGGGTCTGAAGATTACGTCTGCTCCACCTGCAGGCCTCAGGAAGAGGAGCCACTCAGTCCTACCCCGGCCCCCCCTCTCAGTCCCACACAGGCACCTTCCAACAGCATTTCAGAGCCACCATCACTTCCAAGTCACACAGAGGCTCCACCCATCAGTCCCACCGCTCATAGTCAAGTCCAGCTTACATGCTCGGAGTCACCACAGAGTCCTGACGAGACCCTGTTCACACAACAAGGTCTGACACCACCTCATCCTGAACACACAGAGATACATAGTCCTGCACCATCCTTACCTGAGCAACAAGAGCTCCAACAAAGTCCAGCACCATCACACCCTGAAACCACAGAACTCAAACAAAGTCCCTCACCTTTGCACCATGAGCAGACGGAGCTCCAAAATAGTCCTGCATCATCCCTCCCTGAGCAAAAAGAGCTCCAAAAAAGTCCTGCTTCCTCCCACCCTGATCCTACAGAACTCCAACAAATTCCCTCGCCATTGCACCCCGATCCAACAGAGCTCCAAAATAGTCCTGTTCCATCACACGCTGATCCTACAGAACAACCACATAGTCCTGTTCCATCGCACCCTGATCCTACAGAACAACCACATAGTCCTGTTCCATCGCACCCTGATCCTACAGAACAACCACATAGTCCTGTTCCATCGCACCCTGATCCTACAGAACAACCACATAGTCCTGTTCCATCGCACCCTGATCCTACAGAACAACCACATAGTCCTGTTCCATCGCACCCTGATCCTACAGAACAACCACATAGTCCTGTTCCATCGACCCTGATCCTACAGAACAACCACATAGTCCTGTTCCATCGGACCCTGATCCCACGGAACAACAAAATAGTCCTGTATCATCTCACCTTGAAACATCAGAGTGCGAACCAATCCCTGAGCAATCCCACTGCAATCCAACAGAGCTCCAAAACAGTCCTTTGCAATCCCAGACAGATCCCACAGAACTCCCACAAAGTCCTGCACCATTCCTCCCTGATTCGACAGAGCTCCAAAAGAGTCCTGCCCCATCCCTCCCTGATCCTACAGAACTCCAACAAATGCCCTCGCCATCGCACCCGGATCAAACGGAGCTCCAGAATAGTCCTGCACCATCGCTCCCTGAGCAAAAAGAGCTCCAACAAAGCCTGTACCATCACACCCTGATCCGCAGAACAACAAAACAGTCCTGTACCATCAAACCCTGATCCCACAGAACAACAAAACAGTCCTGTACCATCGCACCCTGATCCTACAGAACAACTTAATATTCTCCACAATCTCACCATGAAACGTCAGAGCTCGAACACATTTCTGAGCAATCCCTCCCCGATCCAACAGAGCTCCAAAACAGTCCTTCACCATTCCAACTTGTACCCACAGAACTCCCACAAAGTCCTGCACCATCGCACGCTGATTCGATAGAACTCGAAAAGAGTCCTGCACCATCCGGCACTGAACCCACAGAGCTCCAACACATTTCCGAGCAAAACACCCGGATCCAACAGAGCTCCAAAACAGTCCTTCGCCATCACAGACAGATACCACAGAACTCCCACAGAGTCCTACACCATCCCACCCTGAACTCACAGAGCTCCAAGAAATTCCTGCGCCATCTCACCCTGAGCCCGGAGAAACACATCAAATTCCTGTCCCGTCGCAACTCGGTCCCACAGAACTCCAAAATAGTCCTGCACCATCGCAGCCTGATTCGATAGAACTCGAAAAGAGTCCTGAACCATCCAACCCTGATCCCACAGAACTCCAAAAGAGTGTATCCTCTGGCAATGAACCTGGGGAGCTCCCACAAATTAATTCGCCATCTCACCCTGAACTCAGAGAGCTTCAAGAAGTACCTGCGGCATGCCCACCTGATTCAACAGAGTTCAAAAGAGTCCTGTAGCATCGCAACATGAACCCCTAGAACTCCAACGAATAACTGAAACATCCCAATCTGAACCCACAGAGCTTCAGCCATGCCCACCTGACTCAACAGAACTCCAAAAAAGTCCTGTACCATCCCATGTCGAACCCACAGAACTCGATAACAGTCCTGCACCATCTCATCCGGATCCCACAGAACTCCAAAATAGTCCTGAACCATCTCATCCTGATCATGCAGAACTCCTAGAAACTCCAGTTTCACCACATCCTGATTCCACAGAACTCCAAACAAGTCCTGAACCATCGTATCTTTCTTCCACTGAGCTACAGCAAAGTCCTGAACCATCGCATCTTTCTTCCACTGAGCTACAGCAAAGTCCTGAACCATCGCATCTTTCTTCCACTGAGCTACAGCAAAGTCCTTCACCAGCCCACTCTGACCCAACAGAACTCCAAAGCGGTTCTGTACCATCTCATCCTGATCATGAAGAACTACAAGAAACTCCTGTTCCATCTCATCAAGATTTCACGGAGCTACAACAAAGTCCACCAACATCTCACAGTGGCCCAACAAATGTACTGGAAACACCAGCTTCATTGAATCCTTTAGAGTACCAGGAGAGCCCCACCTCACCTCAAGTTAGTCTGACAGAGGATCAACGAAGCCCGACACATGTGACCTTCTTTCAGGCTCAGCAGAGTCCTTGTCAGGTCAGGAACACCTCTTCCAGCCCAACCCGGAACTCCACAGAGGATCAGGTTTTGGCCACAGACTTTCAGCACAGTCCAATGCAGGGTAGTCCTTTGGCTTGTAGCCTTGTACGTTCTCCAGTAGGGTTTAGTCCTACCTGGGTTCTGTCTGGACCTGAGCAGATCCCTTCACCACACACTTCACAGTCACCGCTCGACACACCATGTAGTCCTGCTCACAACATCACACAGCTTCAGAACAGAACCCCACAAAGACAGCATAGTCCTACGCCACATAGTCCTTCACAGGTCAGCACACAGAGTCCCCTACAGAGGCCGAACGTACACTGGATCATGAGAGCCCTGGATCGAGCAGCCCTGCTGGAGTGCGATGTGGGCCAGCACAGGGCCTTTCTACACTGAACCTCTCACCACAAAGACCCGCCTCACTGCGGTCCATCTCAGCGCCATGTAGCCCCTCACCGGCCCCCCTCAGAGCCACAAAGTGTAGTCTGTCCCAGCCTGCCAGCCCAGTACAGGGCCAGTCTACAAAGCCTTTGCAGCTTCCTACTCAGTCAAGACTGACAAAGGAACTAACAGGTACCACAGAGCCTAAAATTGGTGCCCAAACACTGGAAAGTAGCCCCTCCTCTAACCACGGCACAGATGAAGAACTTCCAGACGAGCCTGGACTCAGCCCCCATCACGGTCCTTCCACGCCAACACCAGAAAGCCTTGTTCACATTAGCCTAACTAGCTCACCTTGTGAAACGGAGGAAGTTCCTCCCCCAACTAGCTTCACTCAGGGGGTTCCTTCTTGTGCAAGCTGCACAGAAGCTACTGAAGGGAGCCCAACACATATCCAAAACAGCATACCAGTGGAGACTAGCCTTGCAGAGACCGGTCCGTCAGCAGAACTGGCTGCATCCATCCAGCCGAGCCAGGATGAGGAGATGATAGAAGGTGGCAACTCTCCAAGTTATTTTATTCTGTCAGAAACTCCTCTGAGCCACCCGGACACTCAAACAGAAGCTAACAGCGTGGTGGACTACATGCATGGTCAAGAGGGAACTAGTCCTAGTTTTTCAGAGCCCCCACAGACTGAGGCGAGCAGCCAAAGTCCAACAAGTCCTGGTCAGTCAAATGTTCAAACTATCGGCAGTCCTTGTCCTGCTTCTCCAGGTCAAACAAGCCTCCTGCCAGTTAGCTTTAGTCCTCCACACTGTAGTAGCTCACGGTCTGCTAGCCACAGTCCACCTAGGTCTAGTCCTGCTGGTCAAGCTAGTCCTGTTCACATACAGAGCACCTATAGTCCAGTCCAAAGACGGTCTCCCTCGTTAGCTAGCTCAACAAACAGCAGCCCTGCACATGCTACAGTATTGGCTTGTTTTAGCCCACCTCACAGTCCAGCTCAGGCCAGGGAAACGCCTCGTAGCCCCGCTCACAGCCCGGCTATCGACACAGGAACCAGTTCAAGTCTGGATGTGGACTCTAGTTCCATCCTCCAGAGCCGCGATCTTCCCAGTGTGGTTCGCATGGATCCTTATGTTGTTATTAAGCAGATGAGCCCAGCACCTGCCAGTTCTCTACCTGATGGCTCTGTTAGTCCCAACCAGGCCCCGGCTAGTCCTGTTTCCACCCCCAAGCACAGCCCTGCCTCCCATGCTGTTGATGCTACTTCCACCCCGGCTAGTCCGAGCCATGCTAGTCCCACTCAGGATACCACTGCGATGCCTAGCACTAGCCACATTAGTGAAACCCAGGCTAGTCCCCCACCCTGCACCCCCTCACAGGTTAGCCCTCCTCATGCTAGCTCTCTGCACAGTAGCCCAGCTGCTAGTCCGGTTCATGGTCCTGTACTGTCAGGTGAGACAGAAGTTAGTCCTACAAACCCTCTGAGGCTAGAGGGTGGTTCTGGTAGCGCTCTGCGGTTTGAGGCTAGTCCTGGTAGCCCTCTGCGGTGTGAGGCTAGTCCTGGTAGCCCTCTGTGGTGTGAGGCTAGTCCTGGTAGCACTGTGCAGCTAGAGGCTAGTTCTGGTCCTGGTAGCCCTCTGAGGCTAGAGGCTAGTCCTGGTAGCCCTCTGTGGTGTGAGGAGACTCCTGGTAGCTCTCTGCGGTGTGAGGAGACTCCTGGTAGCCCTCTGCGGTGTGAGGAGACTCCTGGCAGCCCTCTGCGGTGTGAAGAGACTCCTGGTAGCCCTCTGCGACGTGAGGAAACTCCTGGTAGCCCTCTGCGACGTGAGGAGACTCCTGGTAGCCCTCTGCGGTGTGAGGAGACTCCTGGCAGCCCTCTGCGGTGTGAGGAGACTCCTGGTAGCCCTCTGCGGTGTGTGGAGATTCCTGGTAGCCCTCTGCGATGTGAGGCTAATCCTGGTAGCCCTCTGCGGCTAGAGGCTAGTCCTGGTAGCCCTCTGCGGTGTGAGGCTAGTCCTGGTAGCCCTCTGCGGCTAGAGGCTAGTCCTGGTAGCCCTCTGCGGTGTGAGGCTAGTCCTGGTAGCCCTCTGCGGCTAGAGGCTAGTCCTGGTAGCCCTCTGCGACCAGAGGCTAGTCCTGGTAGCCCTCTGCGGTGTGAGGCTAGTCCTGAGGATTCTGAATCCAGTTGTATTCCTGGTCCCACGAGCCCTGTGCAGCCTGAAGCTGGTCCTGGTTCTGGTCCTGAGGAGGAGAAGTTTGAGCAGGAAAAGAAGACTGAAGAAGAGGAGGAGGAGGAGAAGTTTGAAGAGGAGGAGGAGGAGGAGAAGTTTGAAGAAGAGGAGGAGGAAGAGGAGGGTCATCAGACAGTAAAGGAGAGTCCATTAGAAGAGGAGTCGGAGGGAGGGGAGCAGGAAGTCCTGAATGAAGACTCTCCTCTCGATGCTCCCTCACCACACTCTGCCTTACCCCCCTTCCTCCCTCCCCCTCTCCTCCCCCTCCTCACAGAACTGCCTTAACCCCCACAGTCTCCCTCCTCCTTCCACCAATCAAAGAGAAACCCCAACTCCCTGTCATGTGACATCAACGGACGACGAAAGCCAATCACAGAGCCAGTTCAATCCACCAAAGACGAGCACCAATCACAAGCGGAGCCTTTAGAGAGGGGGGCGGGACATGAACTACAGGAGCCAATAGCAGAAGAGGAAGAGGCGAGTATTTAAATTTAGACTTTTTTAATGCTAAATACTTTCTTATTTTATTATCAATATATTTTTGACTGACTCTTGATTCTGATTCTGAAGGAGCAGGAAGAGGAAGTGGAGGAGCTAAGGGAGAAGCAGGAGGACCAATCACACGCTGAGCCTTCAGAGAGAAGGGCGGGACATGAACTACAGCAGCCAATAGCAGCAGAGGAGGAGGAGGAGGCAAGTATTTTCATATATTCATTTTTTTCTACGTTTTTTTAATGCTAAATACTTTCTTATTTTATTATCGTTATATTTTTGACTGACTCTTTTGATTCTGATTCTGAAGAGGGAGGCGGGGCTTGAACTACAGCAGCCAATAGCAGCGGAGGAGGAGGCAAGTATTTTCATACATTCATTTGTTATAGTTTTTTTTATACTTTTTTAATGCTAAATAGTTTCTTAAAAAATACTTATCTCGTTATATATTTTTTCTGATTCTGAAGGAGCAGGAAGAAGAAGTGGAGGAAGAAAGGGAGAAGCAGGAGGACCAATCACACGCTCAGCCTTCAGAGAGGGAGGCGGGGCTTGAACTACACGAGCCAATAGCAGCAGAGGAGGAGGATCGGGAGGATCTGGACGACCAATCAGACGTGGAGGAGCTTGAAATGGACGCCTCTTTAGACCTGGAGGTGATGGCGTTGATGACCTCGTCTCCCCCTCCTTCTCTCCTTCACCTTTCCTCCCCCATTCCTCCCCCACGGACATCTCGAAGACTTCCTCCCCCCTTTTCCTCCAGACCCTCCGATGACCTCTCCATCCGCTTGAGGTCGTCTCCTTCTCCACCGAAGCCTCCCCAGAAACCTCCCCCCTCAGAGCCCACGTCACCCCCCCTCCTCTCTCCCCTCCCTCACCCCTTCTCCGGTACTCACCCCCCATCAGAGAAACGACACCACTCTCAAAGGTAAATATAAAATATGTCTAATATGGTTTTTCCCTACTCCTCCCTGACTGGTTCATCATTTTTTATTTATTTATATATATATATTCTAATTCTCACTTTATTTGTATTATATAAAAACATTACAACAACAGCTGTGCAGCTACATGACAACCCAAACCAAATACACAGTGCGACACAGCTATAGATACAAATACAGAGATAATATAAAATAAATCAAATACAAATTCAGTTTGGAGTCACATTCTTTTGACCATTTGTGACCGGCTCCATCGAAATCAGTCGCCTTGACCCGAAGACACAGTTTGAGTCGTATACACTGTTGGAAAGAGGAGAGTCCTGGCTTTCTCATGATATCAGGATTGTTGTTGTTCTCCAAATATTAAGCTAAATATGTCCCATTATATAATGACTGTCACGAGTCATCGTGTTGAGAGAAAGGCCTTCAAAGTGTCCTCTTCTCTGGAATCCATCGATCTGATTGGTTATTAGCAAATGATCAAAGTAGTACGGAGGGAAGATATTTTAGTTTGGATCCCTGGTCTGGGGGAAGCTCGTGAGTGTGTGAGTGAGTGTGTGTGTGTGTGTGTGTGTGTGTGTGTGTGTGTGTGTGTGTGTGTGTGAGTGTGTGAGTGAGTGTGTGTGTGTAATTCTGCGTTTGTGTGTATTGTGTTTGTTTCCCGGGGAAAACACTCAGGAGAAACCCCGGCTGTTGTTGTGCCTGCTGTGACGTCAAGTTACTCCGTTCTCCGCTTGTCATTATGCCGAAGTTTCAAAGTTGTATTTATCATCTGAATTTGCCGAAACAAGTTTAATATTCTGAAAGCCAAGACTTTGTTTAATTGAAATCAGATGAAAACTAACTGTAACGGACCCTGCCGTGTTATCTATGATTACCCTAATCATAAGCTCCAGCAGCTTCTACTGAAGCCTTCCCCAACTCCGGGGACTTCCGGCCGGGGACTCCGGGTGGCAGTATACGCCGTGAAGTTGTTTGCGGCCTGCCAGTAAACCCAAAGCAGAAGAAGAAGAAGAAGAAGAAGTGACGTCAGCGGCTCATTTGCCTAATCCTCCCTCAGGGACTTATTCCGGTGTGAACGCGATCTGTACTCAGTTCATGAGAACTAAAGAGTTCTGATGAACTAAGTTCGGCAAAGTACTTGGTGTGAACGCGCCTTATGTAGTGAACATCTTTGCTCTGTGAAATTGCCCAGATAGAGTACCATGTAGTCCATAAAGGAACCTCATATCTCAGTGTCTTTTGCTTTATTTATTTTTTAAACTGAATTAGAACACAGATTTACTCGAGCCAACCATGACGAGCATTTATCTCGACCTTTTGAGGTTCTGTTGTTGTTTTGTTTTAGTTTTTGGTGCTGTGATTTCAACCATCTGTTTGTCTTTCATTGGAAATGTCTTGTAGAAATAATAATGTGTGCAGGTTGTCCATTAAAACATTTTTTACCACCTGCACGCCTGTCTTTGACACTGTGTGTGTCGTTTAAGAAAAAGGAAAATAAAGCCTGCCGCCCCCTAATATGGTTTTTCAACTCCTTTTCTCCCCCTCAGCCCCCATCCCTCCCCCTCACAGTTCTCCCCCACATCCCAAAGATCGGGATGGGGAAACCGGCCATCACCAAGAGGAAGTTCTCCCCTGGGAGAGCCAGAGTCAAACAGGTGTGTGTCCTGATTGGTTGCGTGTTGGCGTCTCATTAGTCCAGATGTTTGGGGTTTCATGTCCTTCCTGTTTCATGTCCTTCCTGTTTCATGTCCTTCCTGTTTCATGTCCTTCCTGTCTTCTCTCCCCCCTCAGAGTTCGTGGTGGAGCAGCCGTCGGGTGGTGAGTCCTCCCTCCTCCTCCCAGGACTCGATGGGGGAGGCAGGGTGTGAGAGCCCGAAGCACCCAGACTCCCCCCTGTGGAGCGTCAAAGTGGTAAACACACCTTTACTTTACCGGAGCGTCGAAGTCAACTTTCTTGTCAACCTTTCAGTCTGTGTGTACAGAGAGAGATCGAAAGAGAGACCACAATCCCAAATACAAATATATATAGAAATATGTATAGAAATATGTATGTACCTATATATACTAGGGATGCCAGAAACTGACCATGATCAAATTCGAAAATCGGACAGCCCTGGCGAATATTAATCGATCTCTCTCTCTCTCTCTCTCTCTCTCTCTCCTCTCTCTTTCTCCCTCTCTCCTCTCTCTTTCTCCCT
>JASDAP010000252.1:0-12145 GCA_031216635.1 Dissostichus eleginoides | reverse complement strand
GTTAAGGTTAGGGATTAAATTAAGGTCTAGACAGTAAATTTATTGACCAGTATTTAAATTTAGGCAAGGAGCCCGAATGGTTAAGGTTAGGGATTAAACTAAGGTCTAGATAGTAAGTTTATTGACCAGTATTTAAATGTAGGCAAGGAGCCCGAATGGTTAAGGTTAGGGATTAAACTAAGGTCTAGATAGTAAGTTTATTGACCAGTATTTAAATTTAGGCAAGGAGCCCGAATGGTTAAGGTTAGGGATTAAACTAAGGTCTAGATAGTAAGTTTATTGACCAGTATTTAAATTTAGGCAAGGAGCCCGAATGGTTAAGGTTAGGGATTAAACTAAGGTCTAGATAGTAAGTTAATTGACCAGTATTTAAATTTAGGCAAGGAGCCCGAATGGTTAAGGTTAGGGATTAACTAAGGTCTAGATAGTAAGTTTATTGACCAGTATTTAAATTTAGGCAAGGAGCCCGAATGGTTAAGGTTAGGGATTAAATTAAGGTCTAGATAGTAAGTTTATTGACCAGTATTTAAATTTAGGCAAGGAGCCCGAATGGTTAAGGTTAGGGATTAAACTAAGGTCAAGGTGGTAGGTCTATTGAAAAGTATTAGGTTTAAGTTTAGGTAGGGGGCTGGGTTAGGGTTAGGGTTAGGGGTTAGGGTTAGGGTTAGGTTAGGTAAAGGCCACCAGATCTCCCCATGTCGCCCGACGACTTCATGGTTATACAGAGATCCAAGGAAAGGCACGGGCCATAGATGACGTGTCGGCTCTTACTCTAGCTTAGTATCACGACTGAGTCATAAATATGTAAAGGTGTACAGTAGACAGGGTGGTATAAGCTTGAAGGACAGAGACGAGGAGGTTAGCGGTGGTTACCAGCGGATGCCTCCCCTTGCCGCAATGGCCGTATCTGTTTTTAACCCGTTTCCTTTCGTCATTCCCAAAGGAGCTCGATCCGGAAAGGGGTCGGAAAAAGAGCAGAATGAAAAAGTGAGTAGAGAGCATGTGGTTTTATAAATTTAGTTCAAGTTTTGAGATAGGTAAAATTGTACCATTAGTTAATGTTAGTGGTTTGAACCGAAAGTGAGATAGTATAGCTATTTGTGGAGATGAATTTTAGGATTAGGTAAGGAGCCAGAGTGGTTAGGGTTAGTGGTTAAATTAAGGGTAAGATTGTAGGTTTATTGATGGATATTCAAGGGTTAGGGTTAGGTTTTGTTAATAGCCACCAGATCTAATGATAACAACAGGTAAAAGGTCTATCTTAAATTTTAATAAATAACTAAATTAGGCCTCCCAAAACGTCTGTAATAAAGGGGTCGAAGGCAGCCGGAGCCGCCTGCGACCTCCAAACAGTTGGTCATGTTCTAGAAGAATAACAAAAACCCCAACTGACAATCTCAAGCCAGGTCAGCCTACACTGGTTGTAATGAGAAATATCAGTTGTTCTGGAGCATTTTCTGACAGCAGAGAAGAACTCTTCGCGGTAGCCAAGCTAACCACGGTCAAAACTCATAATGTTTGGGAGGAGTTAATTTAAGTTGTAATGAATATAGGATAGGTTGATTAATTTATAAGGTGTGAACGATTATTCGGTATTAAGTTAGTTAGATTGTGATTACAGGCAAAAGGTCTATTTTAAATTTAATAAAGACTAAATTAGGCCTCCCAAAACGTCTGTAATAAAGGGACGAAGGCAGCCGGAGCCGCCTGCGACCTCCAAACAGTTGGTCATGTTCTAGAAGAATACAAAAACCCCAACTGACAATCTCAAGCCAGGTCAGCCTACTGGCCTACACTGGTTTTAATGAGAAATATCAGTTGTTCTGGAGCATTTTCTGACAGCAGAGATGAACTCTTCGCGGTAGCCAAGCTAACCACGGTCAGAAACTCATAATGTTTGGGAGGATTTAATTAAGGTTGTAATGAATATAGATAGGTTGATTCATTTATAAGGTGTGAACGATTATTCGGTATTAGTTAGTTTAGATTGTGATTACAGGCAAAAGGTCTATTTTAAATTGTAATAAAAAACTAAATTAGGCCTCCCAAAACGTCTGTAATAAAGGGGACGAAGGCAGCCGGAGCCGCCTGCGACCTCCAAACAGTGGTCATGTTCTAGAAGAATAACAAAAACCCCAACTGACAATCTCAAGCCAGGTCAGCCTACTGGCCTACACTGGTTGTAATGAGAAATATCAGTTGTTCTGGAGCATTTTCTGACAGCAGAGATGAACTCTTCGCGTAGCCAAGCTAACCACGGTCAGAAACTCATAATGTTTGGGAGGAGTTAATTTAAGTTGTAATAAATAGGATAGGTTGATTAATTTATAGGTGTGAACGATTATTTGGTATTAAGTTAGTTTTGATTGTAATTACAGGTAAAGGTCTATTTTAAATTGTAAAAAATAGGCTATTTATGGAGATTAATTATAAGATTGGGCAAAGAGCCCTAGTGGTTGAGATTAGGGATTAAACTAAAGCCTAGGTAATAGGTTTATTGACGAATATTAAGTTTAGGCCAGGAGCCCAAATGGTTAAGGTTAGGGATTAATTAAGGTCTAGACAGTAAATTTATTGACCAGTATTTAAATTTAGGCAAGAGCCCGAATGGTTAAGGTTAGGATTAAACTAAGGTCTAGATAGTAAGTTTATTGACCAGTATTTAAATTTAGGCAAGGAGCCCGAATGGTTAAGGTTAGGGATTAAACTAAGGTCTAGATAGTAAGTTTATTGACCAGTATTTAAATTAGGCAAGGAGCCCGAATGGTTAAGGTTAGGGATTAAACTAAGATCTAGATAGTAAGTTTATTGACCAGTATTTAAATTTAGGCAAGGAGCCCGAATGGTTAAGGTTAGGGATAAACTAAGGTCTAGATAGTAAGTTAATTGACCAGTATTTAAATTAGGCAAGAGCCCGAATGGTTAAGGTTAGGGATTAAACTAAGGTCTAGATAGTAAGTTTATTGACCAGTATTTAAATTTAGGCAAGAGCCCGAATGGTTAAGATTAGGGATTAAACTAAGGTCAAGGTGGTAGTCTATTGAAAAGTATTAGGGTTAAGTTTAGGTAGGGGGCTGGACCGATTGGGTCTGGGGGTCAGATCAAAGATACAGTATTAGACTTAAAGGGTTAGGGTTAGGGTTAGGTTAGGTTAGGAGCCCAAATGGTTAAGGTTAGGGATTAAATTAAGGTCTAGACAGTAAATTTATTGACCAGTATTTAAATTAGGCAAGGAGCCCGAATGGTTAAGGTTAGGGATTAAACTAAGGTCTAGATAGTAAGTTTATTGACCAGTATTTAATTTAGGCAAGGAGCCCGAATGGTTAAGGTTAGGGATTAAACTAAGGTCAAGGTGGTAGGTCTATTGAAAAGTATAGGGTTAAGTTTAGGTAGGGGCTGGACCGATTGGGTCTGGGGTCAGATCAAAGATACAGTATTAGACTTAAAGATGGATACGACATTTTAAGGTTAGGCACGATAGTCCAAGTAGTTAATTAAAAGTGCTCCGTTTATTTGGATATGAATAAACAGCATTATCTTAACAGGAAAAACAACTAATTGCCATGTTTAATAGTCTATCTAACAACAGAATGAAAAAATCTGTGTGGTAAAATTATCATTGTGAAGGATAGTCAGTTGTCATTTGTACTCCAAAATAGGGTTATTTGGGTTAGGGTTAGGGTTAGGGTTAGGGTAAGGGTTAGGGTTAGGGTTAGGGTTAGGGTTAGGGTTAGGGTTAGGTGAAGAAATAAAGGTCCCCTGTCACCATCTAGTGGTGACAGGGGAGAGCACGGGCTCATGTTTCACATTTGAATAGTTTTAAAAGTGAAACCAATGTTGCTGTAATTCTAAAAGTACACACATAGAGAGCTCATACAAAGAGATAAAATCCAAGGGTTAGGAAGGAGGAGGAGAAGAACGGGGAGGGGTTTAAGATAGTACTAGGGGGTAGGAGAAAGCTGGGGAATGGTTGGGTTTAGGGTAGGGAGAATAGATTGTGAGAAAGAAATAAGGTAAGGGTTAAGGTTAGGTTAAGGGTGAGGGCAATGTCATACAAAACATGAGAGTTAATAAATAGGGGATAAAATACTGATAAGGAAGGAGTGGTTGGGTTTAGGGTAGGGAGAAGGTAAGGGTTAGGGTAAGGGTGAGGGGCAATTTCATATAAAATGTTTTAATAATAATAAAAATAAGAAGGCTAATAAATAGAGAATACGATAGAAAGTAAAGGTTAAGATTAGGGTAAAGTTTAAGATTAGGGTTAGGATAGGAGCAATTTCATATACCTAGAAGGGTAGCTGAGGGGATAAGTCACCGCCGAAGTGACTGGGAGGCCCGGGTTCAAAACCGGTAGGGGCAGGCGACTAGGAATCATAAAAACCTAGGGGGTAGGAGAAAGCTGGGGGATGGTTGGGTTTAGGGTAGGGAAAATAGATTATGATAAAAAAATAAGGTAAGGGTTAGGGTGAGGGCAATGTCACACAAAAAACGAGTTAATAAATAGAGAAAAAATACTGATAAAGAAGGAGTGGTTGGGTTTAGGGTAGGGAGAAGGTAAGGGTTAGGGTGAGGGGCAATGTCATATAAAATATTTTAATAATAATAAAAATAAGAAAGCTAATAAATAGAGAATAAGATAGAAGGTTAAGATTAGGGTACAGTTTAAGGTTAGGGTTAGGATAAGGTTTAGGAGCAATTTCATATACCTAGAAGGATAGCTGAGGGGATAAGTCACCGCCGAAGTGACTGGGAGGCCCGGGTTCAAATCTGGTAGGGGTAGGCGACTAGGCATCATTAAAACCTGTAGGTGACTTGGAGGAGAGTCTCCAGATCCATCTTCTCTCCGTTGCCCTCCTTTGGCCGAAGGACCAGGAGGGGTTGGACTCGAGACCTGAGATCAGCAGGTTAGAGATGGTGTGTTGGATGAAGTGGGTGTACAGGAGTTTATTGTTGTTGTTCTTCTTAATCTGGTACAGATGTTGGTAAAGTCTTTGTCTTAAAGTTGCTCCCGTTTCTCCTACATATATTTTTTTACAATGCTTGCAAGTGATCGCATATACCAGGTTGGTGGAGAGGAGGGTAAATGACTGCCAGATAGGGGCACCTTGGCCCGGGACCGTGCCGGCGAGGAATTTGAGGTGTGTGAAGTAGCTGTCCAGGTTGGAGGGTATGGCGACGGTTTTATTTAAAGCTGTGTGAACCAAGATATCTTTCAGGTTCTTGTTACGTCGGTATGCCATGATAGTATTGAAGGGGATGAGTGAGGGGACGGTGGACTGCATGGAACGGAAATGTTGCCTGATGGATCTATTGAAGGTACTAAGGTGGTGGGAAAAGGTAGTGATGAAGGGGATAAGGTTGGTGTCCGAGGCTGGTTGAGGTTCCATAGCATCCCCTACTGCGAATTGGTCGGAAACTTCTTTTTTAATAGTGCGTAGGAAGCGCTTGGAATACCCACGGGGCAAGAGAGCGTCAAAAAGGGTTTTCGTGGCTTCTTCCACATGGAGGGGGAGAGAGCAGATACGGTGGAACCGGATTAATTGGGATTTAATAATTGAGCGGTATGTGTGTTTGGGATGATAACTGCTTTTAAATAAAAGGGAGTGTCTGTCTGTATCCTTAAAGTGAACCTTAGTTAAGAGACGTTTACGTCCTTCATTCTCCTTCGTGAAGAAAACCACTGTGTCTAAAAACGGGACCTGTTGCGAGCTAAGTGTGTATTTTAATTTAATTTGTGGGTGATGGCTGTTAAGAATGCTAAAAAATTCTAAAAAGGATGCTTCGGAGCCCTCCCAGAGTCCAAAAACATCGTCCAGGTACCTGAGATAAAGGAGTGGAAGGATGGGGCATTTACGCATTGCAGCCTGTTCCCAGTCTGCCAAGTAAATGTCTGCATAGGCAGGGGAATATTTTCGTCCCATTGCACAACCACAGATTTGAAGGAAATATTTGCCATTGAATTGGAAGTCGTTCCTGGTCAGTGTAATCTCCAAGAATTTCAAAATATAAAGATCTGGGCGGGTAGGGTCAGGGGAGGACAGGAGAGCTTTCTTCACTGCGGCCAGACCGAGTGGAGTGGAGATGTTGGTGTATAGGGAATCCACATCTATGGAGAAAATGAAGGTGTTGGAGGGGACCGAAAGGGGTTGTAGTTTTTTCACAAATGTAAAGGTATCCTTAATGTAACTGGGGTGGTTATGGGAAAGGGGGTTGATGTAATGATCTATGAATTCAGCTAGTTGGTACGATTCCGATCCGCAATCGCTAACGATGGGTCTTCCTGGTGGTATTAGGAAAGGAACCGACCAACTAGCTGGGGGTTTATGAATTTTGGGGAGGAGGTAAAATAACCGGGGACGTGGTATAGGGGGACCAAGGAGGTAGAATGTTTGCTTGGCTGTTAAAAGATGCTTGATTCGCATCTGGTTGACCAGGGTTTTTACCATTTGCTGTGTTTCCGGGTGGAGAGGTTCCGTTAAGGGTTGATAGTAAGTGGTGTTACTAAGTTGTCGGGTTGCTTCGAAGATGTAATTCGTTCTGTTCTGGATGACAATCTGGCCTCCCTTATCTGCCGGCTTAATGACCACTTCATATTTAGCAGCCAAAGACTGGAGGGCTAGTTGTTGTTCCGGTGTTATGTTGGATTGGTTGTTATGGTTGTGGTAACGAAGGCGGTCCAGAGTGCGGGTATTGGAATGGATCAATTTTTGTAGGGGTAGGGAGGCTGACTCGAGAGTTGGTTCCCAGGTGGACGGCATGGTGAAGGGAAGGTGAGTGTAGGTGGTATTGAACTGGAAGTGATCGAGGAGCTTGAGACGGCGGTGGTAAACATGAAGGTCTCTTCTAAGGAGCCGACGGTCTGGGAGTGAAGGTGTTGGAATAAACGTAAGGCCTCGCTCCAGGACTGCCTGTTCTGAGGGTGACAGATGAAAGGATGAGAGGTTGGTTATGTTAGATAGTGACGGAGTGGAAGGCAGCTGTGCGCTTGGTGGCCCTAGTGTAAACCCAATCGGTTGATCCAGTGGTGCATCATGGCTTGCGCTGTGTGAGAGGTCCAATGGACGTTGTCCCTGACGGTAAAAAATAACAGGGAAGGCAACTTTGGGAGATGGGTCGAATGCGGCTCCCAAGATCCAATGGAGTTTGACAACATGTCATTCAGGGCTTCAATGCATAGAGTTGCGCCCCTTGGGAGATTGTTGGAGTAGTTCAACAGTGGAATATAGATTTGGGCATGTGGGAAAGTGATCCGGGTGGTTCTCAATAGGCGGCGGAGGTCCTTGCTGATAGTTAGTGTTGTTTGGGTCCGTAAACAGTTGTTGATGCCAATCGAGAGGATCACTTGAGTGACTGAGGGTATGGGGGAGGGGTGTTTTTGGAGAATTAAGGTGATGTGCCTAAGGGTGGCCCCAGGGAAGCTATCCACTTGGATGGATGGATGGTGGAAGGGAGGGATTCTGGCTAACTGAGAGTCACCCAAAATCACAGTGGTATTCCTGAGTGGAAGGGACCAAACTGTGGCCTTGCGGTTGGTGTACGAGTGTACAACAATGACTCCCTTGCCAGTCAAAAAGCCTGAGTTGTTAGGAAGTGATGAGGTGGGGGATGGTGACAAAGGGGAAGAGGGAGAAAGGAGGGAGGGGGGAGGAGAGGGGGGAGAAACAGGTGAGATCGATGATTCAGGTGTGGGCTGGGAATTAGAGATGCGGAGGGTGGTTGCAGGTTGAGGCAGAAGCGGGTCAAGTAAGGGAGGGATAAGAGGAAGTTGATGGACGTCCGCTACAGTAATCCGAGCTGGGTGTACTAGTTGTGGAGTACTGGTGGTGAGCGGTACCACTGCTGGAGAGGGGAATTGGAGGCAGCCAGGGGTTGGGCTCAGGGTTGGAGGGTCAGGAGCAGGATTGATGAGGGAAATAGGTGCAGTAGTAAGGGGCAAAAGGCAAGTGGTAGATATGTGGGGACAAATTATGTCCCTGGGAAGTGGAGAGGCAGGTGGGTTGGGAGATGAGGTAGGGGATGGTGACAAAGGGGGAGAGGGAGAAGGGAGGGAGGGGGGAGGAGAGGGGGGAGACACAGGTGAGATCGATAATTCAGGTGTGGGCTGGGAATTAGAGATGCGGAGGGTGGTTGCAAGTTGAGGCAGAAGCGGGTCAGGTGAGGGAGGGATAAGAGGAAGTTGATGGACGTCCGCTACAGTAATCCGGGCTGGGTGTACTAGTTGCGGGTAGTGGTGGTGAGTGGTCCCACTGCTGGAGAGGGGAATTGGAGGAAGCCAGGGGGTGGGGTAAGGGTTGGAGGGTCAGGAGCAGGATTGATGAAGGAAGTAGGTGCAGTAATAAGGGGCAAAAGGCAAGTAGTAGATATGGGGGGACAAATTATGTCCGTGGGAAGTGGAGAGGCAGGTGGGTTGGGAGAGAAAAGGTCCGGTCCACTGGTTGGTGGAGGGGTTGGAACCGAAGAAATAGGTAAAAGGGGGGGAGGGTAGGGCCGGGTCCGTCCTGAGGTGCGTGGGGGGGCATCTTTGCCCAGAGGACGAGGGGGTGGGCGATGATAGGGAGGTCGATGAGGGAATGACAAAGATAAGAGGCAGGGGATCCCTGAAGGGAGGGTAAGTGTGTTAGGAAGGCGAGGAGGGACAGAAGGCAATCTGTGAAGTCTCTGGGGCCGTGGTAAGGGTGGAAACAAAATGGGGTTGGCGATGTCCAGAGGGGGGGTAGATGGCAGGGGATCCGAGGGGCTGAGAAGGGAGTGTAGAGCTGAAATGGACGAGGGAGTGAGTTTGTTATGGTAGCGTTTGCGGGCCCAATTAATGGCCCTATCAAACGCATCTGGTCTGAAAGGGGGCAAGCCAACACTAAGGTCCCTAAGGAGGTCAGTGTAGTGGATCTTCAGAATTTCCAAGTTACGTTGCATCCACATTTTGGTGTTTTCTGTAACCAGGTTTAAGGTATGACTGTTGGGGGCGGCTGGTTTAATGAAGGAAGTTAAAAATTGCGCTTTTCTGGCCATACCGGGGGGTGGAGAGCCTCGGTGAGCTGCCTCATCGAGGATTTCCACATGGTGGATGGCCTGGAGAAGTTGGAAGTACGTTTTGGTGGACACCATGTCATCAGGGATAACAGGTGTCTCATGGGGGGCCCTAGGGGGGAGAAGCGGCAAAAGGCGAGAGCGAGGGGGAGGGAGGGGTGAAGCTAAAGCATTGAATCGGTTATAATAGGATGAAGCAGCCATAAGGAAGGTCGGTGGGGGGAGGGGGAGGGGAAAAAAGAGTAACAGGGGAAAATGCTAAAGTGCTAAAATTACACAAAGGTGTCAACCAGGAGAAATTAATTTCGGGTGCAAAGATGTGCAACTGTAGTGGTTACAGTAATATATTTATTGTTAAATAAAAGAGAGCAGTTAAAAAAAAACACAATAGGCACAATAAATTACTAAGGAAACAAACAATTTAAGAGACCTTGTTAGAGTAGCAAGTCCTAAGGGTGAGCCCGTATAGTCCTGTGTGCAACCACTTGAATGGTGGGTACTCACAACGAGGAAGAAGCCAGAAAAAGGCTATCCAAATCCCTTTGGTAGAAGGGCTAGCCTGAGGGCTAGAGGGGGTGTAGCAATATTCCAAGGTCCTTCGTTTTGCTGCAGGCCGGATGGATGTGGAGGAAGGACGGCAGAGTCGTAGCTTCCGTGAGTCAGGAGGCAGAACAGGTAATCCAGCTATGCTGGGAATCCGGAGGCTAAAGCTGGTTAGCTTCAGGAGAATTGATGTTTCTCAAAAAAAAGGGGGGGGGGGTTTTGGGGGTTGTGTTCCTGTAATCCAGTGCCCTTGGAAAGAGGAGGAAGCCCGGCAGGGCCGCGACGTCCTTTGCAGGTCTGGAGGATTAAACAGGCTAGCCGGAGGCTATACATGCAGGCTACTAAGGTAGGAAATGTTTGTTTAAAAGAGATCATGAACCAGCATGAACGGAGAATCTTTAAAAACAAGGTGTCAAAAAACGTTTGTGTTTCCAACAGGTGAAAAGCGACCAAAAAGCACAATAAGGTAGGTTTAAAAGAGGCAAAGTAGCAATACAAATCAGGGGGAAGAGGTCCCAACGTTTCACCAAAGTCGGCTTCATCAGGGGATAAAGAACAGGAAATAAGAGGTCTATATATAGGGGAAATACAAAGTGGTGTCGTGCTGCGATAGGGCAGCTCGATAACTCCGCCTTCTGGTTGGGCCAATGGCTGCTTCTAAGATCGGAGGGGGAAGGTGTCATATAAAAGGGACCTGAGCAACAGTATACTTTTGACAGATAAGACACAGTAAAGAACATATAGCCTTTTTAGGAGAGGGGAAGGGGTGCAGAGAAAAAAGGGGGACAGTGGGTATTATGTAGGGGGGGGGGGGGGGGGAAGGAAATGTGTATGGGGGTAGCATAATGGTTCACATTCACAAACAATAAAACAAGGCTCTGGCAAAAGGTTAGGTGAAGAAATAAAGGTCCCCTGTCACCATCTAGTGGTGACAGGGGAGAGCACGGGCTCATGTTTCACATTTGAATAGTTTTAAAAGTGAAACCAATGTTGCTGTAATTCTAAAAGTACACACATAGAGAGCTCATACAAAGAGATAAAATCCAAGGGTTAGGAAGGAGGAGGAGAAGAACGGGGAGGGGTTTAAGATAGTACTAGGGGGTAGGAGAAAGCTGGGGAATGGTTGGGTTTAGGGTAGGGAGAATAGATTGTGATAAAGAAATAAGGTAAGGGTTAAGGTTAGGTTAAGGGTGAGGGCAATGTCATACAAAACATGAGAGTTAATAAATAGGGGATAAAATACTGATAAGGAAGGAGTGGTTGGGTTTAGGGTAGGGAGAAGGTAAGGGTTAGGGTAAGGGTGAGGGGCAATTTCATATAAAATGTTTTAATAATAATAAAAATAAGAAGGCTAATAAATAGAGAATACGATAGAAAGTAAAGGTTAAGATTAGGGTAAAGTTTAAGATTAGGGTTAGGATAGGAGCAATTTCATATACCTAGAAGGGTAGCTGAGGGGATAAGTCACCGCCGAAGTGACTGGGAGGCCCGGGTTCAAAACCGGTAGGGGCAGGCGACTAGGAATCATAAAAACCTAGGGGGTAGGAGAAAGCTGGGGGATGGTTGGGTTTAGGGTAGGGAAAATAGATTATGATAAAAAAATAAGGTAAGGGTTAGGGTTAGGGTTAGGGGTTAGGGGTTAGGGTTAGGGTTAGGGTGAGGGCAATGTCACACAAAAAACGAGTTAATAAATAGAGAAAAAATACTGATAAAGAAGGAGTGGTTGGGTTTAGGGTAGGGAGAAGGTAAGGGTTAGGGTGAGGGGCAATGTCATATAAAATATTTTAAAAATAAGAAAGCTAATAAATAGAGAATAAGATAGAAGGTTAAGATTAGGGTACAGTTTAAGGTTAGGGTTAGGATAAGGTTTAGGAGCAATTTCATATACCTAGAAGGATAGCTGAGGGGATAAGTCACCGCCGAAGTGACTGGGAGGCCCGGGTTCAAATCTGGTAGGGGTAGGCGACTAGGCATCATTAAAACCTGTAGGTGACTTGGAGGAGAGTCTCCAGATCCATCTTCTCTCCGTTGCCCTCCTTTGGCCGAAGGACCAGGAGGGGTTGGACTCGAGGCCTGAGATCAGCAGGTTAGAGATGGTGTGTTGGATGAAGTGGGTGTACAGGAGTTTATTGTTGTTGTTCTTCTTAATCTGGTACAGATGTTGGTAAAGTCTTTGTCTTAAAGTTGCTCCCGTTTCTCCTACATATATTTTTTTACAATGCTTGCAAGTGATCGCATATACCAGGTTGGTGGAGAGGAGGGTAAATGACTGCCAGATAGGGGCACCTTGGCCCGGGACCGTGCCGGCGAGGAATTTGAGGTGTGTGAAGTAGCTGTCCAGGTTGGAGGGTATGGCGACGGTTTTATTTAAAGCTGTGTGAACCAAGATATCTTTCAGGTTCTTGTTACGTCGGTATGCCATGATAGTATTGAAGGGGATGAGTGAGGGGACGGTGGACTGCATGGAACGGAAATGTTGCCTGATGGATCTATTGAAGGTACTAAGGTGGTGGGAAAAGGTAGTGATGAAGGGGATAAGGTTGGTGTCCGAGGCTGGTTGAGGTTCCATAGCATC
>JASDAP010000251.1:0-23224 GCA_031216635.1 Dissostichus eleginoides | reverse complement strand
CCCGTGAGCCCTGGATTTTGGAGTCGACATGGGTTGTATCTTTGCTTTGACCAAGTACGACTGCAGGTTTCTGTTTTTCCTAAACGCTGCAATTATACTGTGGTCTTGCAAAATGTCCGTTTTTCCTACAATGTTTTGAAAGTTAGATTTGATGACTCTGACTAGCCTAACAGCTGACTGGGAATAAGTCGTGATGAAAGGCAATTTGGAGGAGACCAAAACGGGTTTCGTCTGTTGAAACGTTCTAAAGCATGTTCTTAGAAAGGAACGACTATACCCTCTAGAGGTCAATGCTCCAAAAAGCGTTTTGTTGGCCATTTTGAAATCATCTCTGTTACTGCATATTCTATGGAACCTCAAAAGCTGTGATTTAACCAACCCCGCATAAGTGTGCTTGGGATGGTGGCTTGTTCTGTGGGGCAAGGCGTGGGTGTCTGTCTCTTTAAAAAATACTTTAGCATCCAATTTGTGTGTTTTATGGAAGTCGATTCCTTTGAATGTGGTGGTGTCCAGAAAATCCACTGAGGTGCAGCTGGTGATGGATTTTAGTGAGATGGATCTGTTGTGGTTATTCAGAGTGATAACAAATACATCAAAATCCTCCTTTGAGTGAGACCACACGCCCCAGATGTCATCCAGATATCTGAAATAATATGTGGGAGTCTTTTGGCAGGAGGACAGGGCCGAGGTTTCCCACTCTGCCATAAAAATGTCTGCATAGGCCGGAGCAAACTTCTTTCCCATAGCAGTGCCTTTAGTCTGCAGGAAGAACTCTCCATTAAATTCAAAGTCATTACGTGTCAAATTTATCTCTAATAATTGTAGTAATTCCTTATCTGGTCTCTTTTTTTTTCAGGGTGTTTCCAGAATATGTTTCTTATGGCTTGTATGCCTTCTTGGATGTCAATGGTTGTATATAAGCTATCTACGTCCATCGTGAATAAAATGGCGTCCTGAGGTATATCGAGTTGTTTAATTCTTCTTACAAAGTCGTAGATGTCTTTAATGTAGCTTGTGTGAGTGATGGAAAGAGGATTGAGGTAGAAGTCAATGAACTCGGCCGTGCGGTAGGTCTCGCTGCTGCAATCAGATACAATGGGTCTGCCCGGAGGAATTTCATGAGGTAAGGACCATTTATGTCTTTCTTTGTGTATCTTCGGCAGCATATAAAATATTCTGGCCCTGGGTTCGGAAGTGCCTGATATAAACTTGATTTGTTTAGCATTTAGCATTTTTTTGTCTAATTCAATGGTGTCCAGATAAATCGGTTTGTCCAATTTGGAATAATAATTTGTGTCCAATAATTGTCTATATCCCTCCCATAGGTATTGTTCCCGGTCCATGACAACCACTACACTACCCTTATCGGCTGGCTTGATAATGAGATTATTATTATTAACGAGCTCCTTCAGTGCTGCGGCCTCCTCCGGACTGAGGTTCGGTTGGACACGAGACATCTGGAAGCTGCTATCAAAATGGTTGCTATCAGCCGCGATGAGAGTAGTGAGTTCCACCGGAAGTGTGCCAGCGGAGGGAACCCAGTCCGATTTGGGAGTAAATAGAGGTGGGTCAGAATCTTTTTTGTGTTTAAAATATGTTGCTAGTTTCAATCTCCTGTGGTATTGCTGCATATCCCATCTGCCTTGCTCGACAATATTTTTGTTGCTGCCTTTTGTAGGGATGAAATTCAGACCCCTGTCTAATAGAGTGATCTGCGGGGGAGTCAACATAACGTGTTTAGCTAATATTAAAACATTTTTATTCCCCTCCTGTACAGGCAGATTTGAGGGGACCTTTAGTTTACCTGCTCACACCAGTGTTGAAGCATGAGTTTTGCGGTGGATCGAGTCCAATGGACATTATCCTTTTCAGTCCAGAATGACCCGCTTGGCAGCTTTGGTATATGCTTTTGATGCTGTGTGATGTACTCATTTAAATGGAACAAATGTTTTTGTTCATTATGTGGCAGAAAGTGTGAGTAATTGATAACAGGTATCCAGATTGCTGCCCGTGGGAACCTTAACTTAGCAGCTCGGACTGCTGCCTGCAGCTGCTTCACAGTGGTCTGCTTGACTTTATTTGATCTGTTATTTAGTCCAAATGATAAAATCACCTTCTCCACCACAGTGGAAGAAGTGGCCTTTTGGATAATGGCCTCTGCATGCCTGAAAGTAGCACCCGGGTAACTGTCAATTTGCAGCTCATTTATGGAGAATAATGGGAATCGTGCTAAATTAGAGTCCCCCATTATTAGCCATTTTTTGCCGACACTCAAACCCCAGTCCTGTAATTATTTGACTGTGTTGAGGTGTTTATTAGGTCTGCGTGTTGGTGTTATTGGCTCAGGTAGTGTGGGTTTCGACTGCCGCTCTGTGTTCAGTTGGCTCTGGACCGCCGCGCCGAGGCTGCGTGTCGCAACTGGGGAACGCGAAAGGTCGGGACAACTGGGCTGTTGAGGGAGCGCCGCCGGCACCAGAGCGCACTCCAATTCCTCCAGCGACAGATCGAAAATGGAATCCTCTTCAGTGGCCACAGCTGGGTTGAAAGGAGCAGGAGGCTGAGGCGTCAAACTGGTTGCACGCCTGCCCCTCGGTGTCAAGCTAGGAATCCACCTAGTCCTCTGTGGTTTCGGAACCGGTGAGGTAAGTACCATGCTGGGGGGAATGCGGTACTCTGTTTCAACCTCCACCATAGAGTCCCCCTTTGGGTCTGTCATAGTGGTAGTAGTGTTAACAGTTTTTGTGGATGATGTGTGTGGTACCGGGGTCTGTGAGGGGGACCCAATTTGTGCAGGTGGAGCATGTATTTGTGCCACACATATGTTTGCAGCAGGACGACACACAGCCGTGGGACTCACACTCTGTTCGGGCTGTGCAGGTGCGGCTACTGTTCGGTCAACAATCTGAGCCGTCAACAGAGCCGCAGCCTGTTCCAGTGTTTCCTCCTGTAGCCGGCGCCCCAGATTTCTCCTGGCCCAGGATGAAGCCACATCCAGTGGATTCTGCCAGTGGTAAGTAGACAATGTATTTAATACCTTGATCTGAGCTTCCATCTCATCTGTGTAGTGATCACGTAGGATCAACATGGTTGTAAAAGACCAATTTTTTGCATTGCCTTCAATCAGGGCCTGTGTGTCGGGGCGAGGAGACGCCGGCTTGATGACCGTGGACAGGTGTTCGGTCATTCTGGCTATGTTTGGTGGAGGATCTTCCGCCGACACGTTTTTGAGATGGTGGATAGTTTTAATGATGGTGTGGATGCAGTGTGCCTTCAATAAAAATCTGGATCCTCTGACTGTGGTTTTTTCTCCTGATGAGTGTTTCTGTATGTGGGGTAGGTATTGTTTCTGTACTGTTTGTTGTACTGTTTTTTCTCTCTGATGACTGTTTCTGTTAGTGGGTAAGTATTGCTTTTGTACTGTGTGTTGAACTTGTTGTTGTTATGGCTCTGTTTGTTATCCCTCACACTGTTGTAACTGTAGTTCTCATTTCGGTATCCTGTGGGATACCGGGGTTCAAAAAATTGTGGCTTGAAGCCTGGCTCTTTGTAGCGTTGTCGGGAGCCGTGGTCCCCGTAAGTTCCAGGTCCGGCCCGTGTGACCGATGCATAGGAACGCCGTTGGCCATTAAAACGCTGGCCGTTAGAGACCTGGCGGCCATTAGATCTCTGTCCGCTGTAATACTGGCGGTGATCTGGCTGGTAGAAGCGATTTCGGGAGTCATTGTGCTGTGGCCAATTGTAGGTGCGACGTTTATCCCGACCACGTCGGTAATCTACCACAGTCCAATCTCCGTTATCATCGTGATTCATGACCAGAAATGTGTTGTGCCAGTAAAAAGCTCAGATGGCTTGCCTTGAAAGTAAAGTGAAATATTTTTTTTATTTTTTTATATTTTTTCAAAATAAATATTAAAATAAAAAAATAATAAAGAAAATGTGATCGTATAGGAATAAAACTTATAAACAAGCCTTATACTCGCGACGTTTCGGTCCAAATGGACCTTCTTCAGGCTGGCTTGTTGAAGCAGAGAGCTGTGCGTGTGTGCATTTCAGCTTCTGAAATGAGTGTGTGCCGAAGAGCAGCTGCAGGCACTTATATAGTCAAGTGGGAGGAGCCTAGTCCTCCTAATCTCTCCTGGTAGATGTTGGAAAATTGTAATATTAAATATTGTTTAAAGCCTCATAATTCTTAAGTTTAGACGTGGAGAGGGACTGGTTGAGTTAAGATTAGAATTGTAAGGGGTTGGTGCTCTAATCAGTTTCGCAAGCCCATACACGAAACTCACGAAAGCTGCAAATGTCCACCCCGTGACTCTGCTGGGGGAGTGAAAATTGTAATATTAAATATTGTTTAAAGCCTCATAATTCTTAAGTTTAGACGTGGAGAGGGACTGGTTGAGTTAAGATTAGAATTGTAAGGGGTTGGTGCTCCAATCCGTATCGCAAGCCCATACACGAAACTCACGAAAGCTGCAAATGTCCACCTCGTGACTCTGCTGGGGGAGGGTTAGGGTTAGGGTTAGGGTTAGGGTTAGGTAAAGGCCACCAGATCTCCCCATGTCGCCCGACGACTTCATGGTTATACAGAGATCCAAGGAAAGGCACGGGCCATAGATGACGTGTCGGCTCTTACTCTAGCTTAGTATACGACCTAGTCATAAATATGTAAAGGTGTACAGTAGACAGGGTGGTATAAGCTTGAAGGACAGAGACGAGGAGGTTAGCGGTGGTTACCAGCGGATGCCTCCCCTTGCCGCAATGGCCGTATCTGTTTTTAACCCGTTTCCTTTCGTCATTCCCAAAGGAGCTCGATCCGGAAAGGGGTCGGAAAAAGAGCAGAATGAAAAAGTGAGTAGAGAGCATGTGGTTTTATAAATTTAGTTCAAGTTTGAGATAGGTACAATTGTACCATTAGTTAATGTTAGTGGTTTGAACCGAAAGTGAGATAGTATAGCTATTTGTGGAGATGAATTTTAGGATTAGGTAAGGAGCCAGAGTGGTTAGGGTTAGTGGTTAAACTAAGGGTAAATTGTAGGTTTATTGATGGATATTCCAGGGTTAGGGTTAGGTTTGTTAATAGCCACCAGATCTAATAATAACAACAGGTAAAAGGTCTATTTTAAATTGTAATAAATAACTAAATTAGGCCTCCAAAACGTCTGTAATAAAGGGGACGAAGGCAGCCGGAGCCGCCTGCGACCTCCAAACAGTTGGTCATGTTCTAGAAGAATAACAAAAACCCCAACTGACAATCTCAAGCCAGGTCAGCCTACTGGCCTACACTGGTTGTAATGAGAAATATCAGTTGTTCTGGAGCATTTCTGACAGCAGAGATGAACTCTTCGCGGTAGCCAAGCTAACCACGGTCAGAAACTCATAATGTTTGGGAGGATTTAATTAAGGTTGTAATGAATATAGGATAGGTTGATTCATTTATAAGGTGTGAACGATTATTCGGTATTAAGTTACTTTAGATTGTGATTACAGGCAAAAGGTCTATTTTAAATTGTAATAAAAACTAAATTAGGCCTCCCAAAACATCTGTAATAAAGGGGACGAAGGCAGCCGGAGCCGCCTGCGACCTCCAAACAGTTGGTTAGGGTTAGGGTTAGGGTTAGGGTTAGGGTTAGGGTTAGGTGAAGAAATAAAGGTCCCCTGTCACCATCTAGTGGTGACAGGGGAGAGCACGGGCACATGTTTCACATTTGAATAGTTTTAAAAGTGAAACCAATGTTGCTGTAATTCTAAAAGTACACACATAGAGAGCTCATACAAAGAGATAAAATCCAAGGGTTAGGAAGGAGGAGGAGAAGAACGGGGAGGGGTTTAAGATAGTACTAGGGGGTAGGAGAAAGCTGGGGAATGGTTGGGTTTAGGGTAGGGAGAATAGATTGTGATAAAGAAATAAGGTAAGGGTTAAGGTTAGGTTAAGGGTGAGGGCAATGTCATACAAAACATGAGAGTTAATAAATAGGGGATAAAATACTGATAAGGAAGGAGTGGTTGGGTTTAGGGTAGGGAGAAGGTAAGGGTTAGGGTAAGGGTGAGGGGCAATTTCATATAAAATGTTTTAATAATAATAAAAATAAGAAGGCTAATAAATAGAGAATACGATAGAAAGTAAAGGTTAAGATTAGGGTAAAGTTTAAGATTAGGGTTAGGATAGGAGCAATTTCATATACCTAGAAGGGTAGCTGAGGGGATAAGTCACCGCCGAAGTGACTGGGAGGCCCGGGTTCAAATCTGGTAGGGGTAGGCGACTAGGCATCATTAAAACCTGTAGGTGACTTGGAGGAGAGTCTCCAGATCCATCTTCTCTCCGTTGCCCTCCTTTGGCCGAAGGACCAGGAGGGGTTGGACTCGAGACCTGAGATCAGCAGGTTAGAGATGGTGTGTTGGATGAAGTGGGTGTACAGGAGTTTATTGTTGTTGTTCTTCTTAATCTGGTACAGATGTTGGTAAAGTCTTTGTCTTAAAGTTGCTCCCGTTTCTCCTACATATATTTTTTTACAATGCTTGCAAGTGATCGCATATACCAGGTTGGTGGAGAGGAGGGTAAATGACTGCCAGATAGGGGCACCTTGGCCCGGGACCGTGCCGGCGAGGAATTTGAGGTGTGTGAAGTAGCTGTCCAGGTTGGAGGGTATGGCGACGGTTTTATTTAAAGCTGTGTGAACCAAGATATCTTTCAGGTTCTTGTTACGTCGGTATGCCATGATAGTATTGAAGGGGATGAGTGAGGGGACGGTGGACTGCATGGAACGGAAATGTTGCCTGATGGATCTATTGAAGGTACTAAGGTGGTGGGAAAAGGTAGTGATGAAGGGGATAAGGTTGGTGTCCGAGGCTGGTTGAGGTTCCATAGCATCCCCTACTGCGAATTGGTCGGAAACTTCTTTTTTAATAGTGCGTAGGAAGCGCTTGGAATACCCACGGGGCAAGAGAGCGTCAAAAAGGGTTTTCGTGGCTTCTTCCACATGGAGGGGGAGAGAGCAGATACGGTGGAACCGGATTAATTGGGATTTAATAATTGAGCGGTATGTGTGTTTGGGATGATAACTGCTTTTAAATAAAAGGGAGTGTCTGTCTGTATCCTTAAAGTGAACCTTAGTTAAGAGACGTTTACGTCCTTCATTCTCCTTCGTGAAGAAAACCACTGTGTCTAAAAACGGGACCTGTTGCGAGCTAAGTGTGTATTTTAATTTAATTTGTGGGTGATGGCTGTTAAGAATGCTAAAAAATTCTAAAAAGGATGCTTCGGAGCCCTCCCAGAGTCCAAAAACATCGTCCAGGTACCTGAGATAAAGGAGTGGAAGGATGGGGCATTTACGCATTGCAGCCTGTTCCCAGTCTGCCAAGTAAATGTCTGCATAGGCAGGGGAATATTTTCGTCCCATTGCACAACCACAGATTTGAAGGAAATATTTGCCATTGAATTGGAAGTCGTTCCTGGTCAGTGTAATCTCCAAGAATTTCAAAATATAAAGATCTGGGCGGGTAGGGTCAGGGGAGGACAGGAGAGCTTTCTTCACTGCGGCCAGACCGAGTGGAGTGGAGATGTTGGTGTATAGGGAATCCACATCTATGGAGAAAATGAAGGTGTTGGAGGGGACCGAAAGGGGTTGTAGTTTTTTCACAAATGTAAAGGTATCCTTAATGTAACTGGGGTGGTTATGGGAAAGGGGGTTGATGTAATGATCTATGAATTCAGCTAGTTGGTACGATTCCGATCCGCAATCGCTAACGATGGGTCTTCCTGGTGGTATTAGGAAAGGAACCGACCAACTAGCTGGGGGTTTATGAATTTTGGGGAGGAGGTAAAATAACCGGGGACGTGGTATAGGGGGACCAAGGAGGTAGAATGTTTGCTTGGCTGTTAAAAGATGCTTGATTCGCATCTGGTTGACCAGGGTTTTTACCATTTGCTGTGTTTCCGGGTGGAGAGGTTCCGTTAAGGGTTGATAGTAAGTGGTGTTACTAAGTTGTCGGGTTGCTTCGAAGATGTAATTCGTTCTGTTCTGGATGACAATCTGGCCTCCCTTATCTGCCGGCTTAATGACCACTTCATATTTAGCAGCCAAAGACTGGAGGGCTAGTTGTTGTTCCGGTGTTATGTTGGATTGGTTGTTATGGTTGTGGTAACGAAGGCGGTCCAGAGTGCGGGTATTGGAATGGATCAATTTTTGTAGGGGTAGGGAGGCTGACTCGAGAGTTGGTTCCCAGGTGGACGGCATGGTGAAGGGAAGGTGAGTGTAGGTGGTATTGAACTGGAAGTGATCGAGGAGCTTGAGACGGCGGTGGTAAACATGAAGGTCTCTTCTAAGGAGCCGACGGTCTGGGAGTGAAGGTGTTGGAATAAACGTAAGGCCTCGCTCCAGGACTGCCTGTTCTGAGGGTGACAGATGAAAGGATGAGAGGTTGGTTATGTTAGATAGTGACGGAGTGGAAGGCAGCTGTGCGCTTGGTGGCCCTAGTGTAAACCCAATCGGTTGATCCAGTGGTGCATCATGGCTTGCGCTGTGTGAGAGGTCCAATGGACGTTGTCCCTGACGGTAAAAAATAACAGGGAAGGCAACTTTGGGAGATGGGTCGAATGCGGCTCCCAAGATCCAATGGAGTTTGACAACATGTCATTCAGGGCTTCAATGCATAGAGTTGCGCCCCTTGGGAGATTGTTGGAGTAGTTCAACAGTGGAATATAGATTTGGGCATGTGGGAAAGTGATCCGGGTGGTTCTCAATAGGCGGCGGAGGTCCTTGCTGATAGTTAGTGTTGTTTGGGTCCGTAAACAGTTGTTGATGCCAATCGAGAGGATCACTTGAGTGACTGAGGGTATGGGGGAGGGGTGTTTTTGGAGAATTAAGGTGATGTGCCTAAGGGTGGCCCCAGGGAAGCTATCCACTTGGATGGATGGATGGTGGAAGGGAGGGATTCTGGCTAACTGAGAGTCACCCAAAATCACAGTGGTATTCCTGAGTGGAAGGGACCAAACTGTGGCCTTGCGGTTGGTGTACGAGTGTACAACAATGACTCCCTTGCCAGTCAAAAAGCCTGAGTTGTTAGGAAGTGATGAGGTGGGGGATGGTGACAAAGGGGAAGAGGGAGAAAGGAGGGAGGGGGGAGGAGAGGGGGGAGAAACAGGTGAGATCGATGATTCAGGTGTGGGCTGGGAATTAGAGATGCGGAGGGTGGTTGCAGGTTGAGGCAGAAGCGGGTCAAGTAAGGGAGGGATAAGAGGAAGTTGATGGACGTCCGCTACAGTAATCCGAGCTGGGTGTACTAGTTGTGGAGTACTGGTGGTGAGCGGTACCACTGCTGGAGAGGGGAATTGGAGGCAGCCAGGGGTTGGGCTCAGGGTTGGAGGGTCAGGAGCAGGATTGATGAGGGAAATAGGTGCAGTAGTAAGGGGCAAAAGGCAAGTGGTAGATATGTGGGGACAAATTATGTCCCTGGGAAGTGGAGAGGCAGGTGGGTTGGGAGATGAGGTAGGGGATGGTGACAAAGGGGAGAGGGAGAAGGGAGGGAGGGGGGAGGAGAGGGGGGAGACACAGGTGAGATCGATAATTCAGGTGTGGGCTGGGAATTAGAGATGCGGAGGGTGGTTGCAAGTTGAGGCAGAAGCGGGTCAGGTGAGGGAGGGATAAGAGGAAGTTGATGGACGTCCGCTACAGTAATCCGGGCTGGGTGTACTAGTTGCGGGGTAGTGGTGGTGAGTGGTCCCACTGCTGGAGAGGGGAATTGGAGGAAGCCAGGGGGTGGGGTAAGGGTTGGAGGGTCAGGAGCAGGATTGATGAAGGAAGTAGGTGCAGTAATAAGGGGCAAAAGGCAAGTAGTAGATATGGGGGGACAAATTATGTCCGTGGGAAGTGGAGAGGCAGGTGGGTTGGGAGAGAAAAGGTCCGGTCCACTGGTTGGTGGAGGGGTTGGAACCGAAGAAATAGGTAAAAGGGGGGGAGGGTAGGGCCGGGTCCGTCCTGAGGTGCGTGGGGGGGCATCTTTGCCCAGAGGACGAGGGGGTGGGCGATGATAGGGAGGTCGATGAGGGAATGACAAAGATAAGAGGCAGGGGATCCCTGAAGGGAGGGTAAGTGTGTTAGGAAGGCGAGGAGGGACAGAAGGCAATCTGTGAAGTCTCTGGGGCCGTGGTAAGGGTGGAAACAAAATGGGGTTGGCGATGTCCAGAGGGGGGGTAGATGGCAGGGGATCCGAGGGGCTGAGAAGGGAGTGTAGAGCTGAAATGGACGAGGGAGTGAGTTTGTTATGGTAGCGTTTGCGGGCCCAATTAATGGCCCTATCAAACGCATCTGGTCTGAAAGGGGGCAAGCCAACACTAAGGTCCCTAAGGAGGTCAGTGTAGTGGATCTTCAGAATTTCCAAGTTACGTTGCATCCACATTTTGGTGTTTTCTGTAACCAGGTTTAAGGTATGACTGTTGGGGGCGGCTGGTTTAATGAAGGAAGTTAAAAATTGCGCTTTTCTGGCCATACCGGGGGGTGGAGAGCCTCGGTGAGCTGCCTCATCGAGGATTTCCACATGGTGGATGGCCTGGAGAAGTTGGAAGTACGTTTTGGTGGACACCATGTCATCAGGGATAACAGGTGTCTCATGGGGGGCCCTAGGGGGGAGAAGCGGCAAAAGGCGAGAGCGAGGGGGAGGGAGGGGTGAAGCTAAAGCATTGAATCGGTTATAATAGGATGAAGCAGCCATAAGGAAGGTCGGTGGGGGAGGGGGGAGGGGAAAAAAGAGTAACAGGGGAAAATGCTAAAGTGCTAAAATTACACAAAGGTGTCAACCAGAGAAATTAATTTCGGGTGCAAAGATGTGCAACTGTAGTGGTTACAGTAATATATTTATTGTTAAATAAAAGAGAGCAGTTAAAAAAAATACACAATAGGCACAATAAATTACTAAGGAAACAAACAATTTAAGAGACCTTGTTAGAGTAGCAAGTCCTAAGGGTGAGCCCGTATAGTCCTGTGTGCAACCACTTGAATGGTGGGTACTCACAACGAGGAAGAAGCCAGAAAAAGGCTATCCAAATCCCTTTGGTAGAAGGGCTAGCCTGAGGGCTAGAGGGGGTGTAGCAATATTCCAAGGTCCTTCGTTTTGCTGCAGGCCGGATGGATGTGGAGGAAGGACGGCAGAGTCGTAGCTTCCGTGAGTCAGGAGGCAGAACAGGTAATCCAGCTATGCTGGGAATCCGGAGGCTAAAGCTGGTTAGCTTCAGGAGAATTGATGTTTCTCAAAAAAAAGGGGGGGGGGGGTTTTGGGGGTTGTGTTCCTGTAATCCAGTGCCCTTGGAAAGAGGAGGAAGCCCGGCAGGGCCGCGACGTCCTTTGCAGGTCTGGAGGATTAAACAGGCTAGCCGGAGGCTATACATGCAGGCTACTAAGGTAGGAAATGTTTGTTTAAAAGAGATCATGAACCAGCATGAACGGAGAATCTTTAAAAACAAGGTGTCAAAAAACGTTTGTGTTTCCAACAGGTGAAAAGCGACCAAAAAGCACAATAAGGTAGGTTTAAAAGAGCAAAGTAGCAATACAAATCAGGGGGAAGAGGTCCCAACGTTTCACCAAAGTCGGCTTCATCAGGGGATAAAGAACAGGAAATAAGAGGTCTATATATAGGGGAAATACAAAGTGGTGTCGTGCTGCGATAGGGCAGCTCGATAACTCCGCCTTCTGGTTGGGCCAATGGCTGCTTCTAAGATCGGAGGGGGAAGGTGTCATATAAAAGGGACCTGAGCAACAGTATACTTTTGACAGATAAGACACAGTAAAGAACATATAGCCTTTTTAGGAGAGGGGAAGGGGTGCAGAGAAAAAAGGGGGGGGGACAGTGGGTATTATGTAGGGGGGGGGGGGGGGGAAGGAAATGTGTATGGGGGTAGCATAATGGTTCACATTCACAAACAATAAAACAAGGCTCTGGCAAAAGGTTAGGTGAAGAAATAAAGGTCCCCTGTCACCATCTAGTGGTGACAGGGGAGAGCACGGGCTCATGTTTCACATTTGAATAGTTTTAAAAGTGAAACCAATGTTGCTGTAATTCTAAAAGTACACACATAGAGAGCTCATACAAAGAGATAAAATCCAAGGGTTAGGAAGGAGGAGGAGAAGAACGGGGAGGGGTTTAAGATAGTACTAGGGGGTAGGAGAAAGCTGGGGAATGGTTGGGTTTAGGGTAGGGAGAATAGATTGTGATAAAGAAATAAGGTAAGGGTTAAGGTTAGGTTAAGGGTGAGGGCAATGTCATACAAAACATGAGAGTTAATAAATAGGGGATAAAATACTGTTAAAGGAAGGAGTGGTTGGGTTTAGGGTAGGGAGAAGGTAAGGGTTAGGGTAAGGGTGAGGGGCAATTTCATATAAAATGTTTTAATAATAATAAAAATAAGAAGGCTAATAAATAGAGAATACGATAGAAAGTAAAGGTTAAGATTAGGGTAAAGTTTAAGATTAGGGTTAGGATAGGAGCAATTTCATATACCTAGAAGGGTAGCTGAGGGGATAAGTCACCGCCGAAGTGACTGGGAGGCCCGGGTTCAAATCTGGTAGGGGTAGGCGACTAGGCATCATTAAAACCTGTAGGTGACTTGGAGGAGAGTCTCCAGATCCATCTTCTCTCCGTTGCCCTCCTTTGGCCGAAGGACCAGGAGGGGTTGGACTCGAGACCTGAGATCAGCAGGTTAGAGATGGTGTGTTGGATGAAGTGGGTGTACAGGAGTTTATTGTTGTTGTTCTTCTTAATCTGGTACAGATGTTGGTAAAGTCTTTGTCTTAAAGTTGCTCCCGTTTCTCCTACATATATTTTTTTACAATGCTTGCAAGTGATCGCATATACCAGGTTGGTGGAGAGGAGGGTAAATGACTGCCAGATAGGGGCACCTTGGCCCGGGACCGTGCCGGCGAGGAATTTGAGGTGTGTGAAGTAGCTGTCCAGGTTGGAGGGTATGGCGACGGTTTTATTTAAAGCTGTGTGAACCAAGATATCTTTCAGGTTCTTGTTACGTCGGTATGCCATGATAGTATTGAAGGGGATGAGTGAGGGGACGGTGGACTGCATGGAACGGAAATGTTGCCTGATGGATCTATTGAAGGTACTAAGGTGGTGGGAAAAGGTAGTGATGAAGGGGATAAGGTTGGTGTCCGAGGCTGGTTGAGGTTCCATAGCATCCCCTACTGCGAATTGGTCGGAAACTTCTTTTTTAATAGTGCGTAGGAAGCGCTTGGAATACCCACGGGGCAAGAGAGCGTCAAAAAGGGTTTTCGTGGCTTCTTCCACATGGAGGGGGAGAGAGCAGATACGGTGGAACCGGATTAATTGGGATTTAATAATTGAGCGGTATGTGTGTTTGGGATGATAACTGCTTTTAAATAAAAGGGAGTGTCTGTCTGTATCCTTAAAGTGAACCTTAGTTAAGAGACGTTTACGTCCTTCATTCTCCTTCGTGAAGAAAACCACTGTGTCTAAAAACGGGACCTGTTGCGAGCTAAGTGTGTATTTTAATTTAATTTGTGGGTGATGGCTGTTAAGAATGCTAAAAAATTCTAAAAAGGATGCTTCGGAGCCCTCCCAGAGTCCAAAAACATCGTCCAGGTACCTGAGATAAAGGAGTGGAAGGATGGGGCATTTACGCATTGCAGCCTGTTCCCAGTCTGCCAAGTAAATGTCTGCATAGGCAGGGGAATATTTTCGTCCCATTGCACAACCACAGATTTGAAGGAAATATTTGCCATTGAATTGGAAGTCGTTCCTGGTCAGTGTAATCTCCAAGAATTTCAAAATATAAAGATCTGGGCGGGTAGGGTCAGGGGAGGACAGGAGAGCTTTCTTCACTGCGGCCAGACCGAGTGGAGTGGAGATGTTGGTGTATAGGGAATCCACATCTATGGAGAAAATGAAGGTGTTGGAGGGGACCGAAAGGGGTTGTAGTTTTTTCACAAATGTAAAGGTATCCTTAATGTAACTGGGGTGGTTATGGGAAAGGGGGTTGATGTAATGATCTATGAATTCAGCTAGTTGGTACGATTCCGATCCGCAATCGCTAACGATGGGTCTTCCTGGTGGTATTAGGAAAGGAACCGACCAACTAGCTGGGGGTTTATGAATTTTGGGGAGGAGGTAAAATAACCGGGGACGTGGTATAGGGGGACCAAGGAGGTAGAATGTTTGCTTGGCTGTTAAAAGATGCTTGATTCGCATCTGGTTGACCAGGGTTTTTACCATTTGCTGTGTTTCCGGGTGGAGAGGTTCCGTTAAGGGTTGATAGTAAGTGGTGTTACTAAGTTGTCGGGTTGCTTCGAAGATGTAATTCGTTCTGTTCTGGATGACAATCTGGCCTCCCTTATCTGCCGGCTTAATGACCACTTCATATTTAGCAGCCAAAGACTGGAGGGCTAGTTGTTGTTCCGGTGTTATGTTGGATTGGTTGTTATGGTTGTGGTAACGAAGGCGGTCCAGAGTGCGGGTATTGGAATGGATCAATTTTTGTAGGGGTAGGGAGGCTGACTCGAGAGTTGGTTCCCAGGTGGACGGCATGGTGAAGGGAAGGTGAGTGTAGGTGGTATTGAACTGGAAGTGATCGAGGAGCTTGAGACGGCGGTGGTAAACATGAAGGTCTCTTCTAAGGAGCCGACGGTCTGGGAGTGAAGGTGTTGGAATAAACGTAAGGCCTCGCTCCAGGACTGCCTGTTCTGAGGGTGACAGATGAAAGGATGAGAGGTTGGTTATGTTAGATAGTGACGGAGTGGAAGGCAGCTGTGCGCTTGGTGGCCCTAGTGTAAACCCAATCGGTTGATCCAGTGGTGCATCATGGCTTGCGCTGTGTGAGAGGTCCAATGGACGTTGTCCCTGACGGTAAAAAAAACAGGGAAGGCAACTTTGGGAGATGGGTCGAATGCGGCTCCCAAGATCCAATGGAGTTTGACAACATGTCATTCAGGGCTTCAATGCATAGAGTTGCGCCCCTTGGGAGATTGTTGGAGTAGTTCAACAGTGGAATATAGATTTGGGCATGTGGGAAAGTGATCCGGGTGGTTCTCAATAGGCGGCGGAGGTCCTTGCTGATAGTTAGTGTTGTTTGGGTCCGTAAACAGTTGTTGATGCCAATCGAGAGGATCACTTGAGTGACTGAGGGTATGGGGGAGGGGTGTTTTTGGAGAATTAAGGTGATGTGCCTAAGGGTGGCCCCAGGGAAGCTATCCACTTGGATGGATGGATGGTGGAAGGGAGGGATTCTGGCTAACTGAGAGTCACCCAAAATCACAGTGGTATTCCTGAGTGGAAGGGACCAAACTGTGGCCTTGCGGTTGGTGTACGAGTGTACAACAATGACTCCCTTGCCAGTCAAAAAGCCTGAGTTGTTAGGAAGTGATGAGGTGGGGGATGGTGACAAAGGGGAAGAGGGAGAAAGGAGGGAGGGGGGAGAAACAGGTGAGATCGATGATTCAGGTGTGGGCTGGGAATTAGAGATGCGGAGGGTGGTTGCAGGTTGAGGCAGAAGCGGGTCAAGTAAGGGAGGGATAAGAGGAAGTTGATGGACGTCCGCTACAGTAATCCGAGCTGGGTGTACTAGTTGTGGAGTACTGGTGGTGAGCGGTACCACTGCTGGAGAGGGGAATTGGAGGCAGCCAGGGGTTGGGCTCAGGGTTGGAGGGTCAGGAGCAGGATTGATGAGGGAAATAGGTGCAGTAGTAAGGGGCAAAAGGCAAGTGGTAGATATGTGGGGACAAATTATGTCCCTGGGAAGTGGAGAGGCAGGTGGGTTGGGAGATGAGGTAGGGGATGGTGACAAAGGGGGAGAGGGAGAAGGGAGGGAGGGGGGAGGAGAGGGGGGAGACACAGGTGAGATCGATAATTCAGGTGTGGGCTGGGAATTAGAGATGCGGAGGGTGGTTGCAAGTTGAGGCAGAAGCGGGTCAGGTGAGGGAGGGATAAGAGGAAGTTGATGGACGTCCGCTACAGTAATCCGGGCTGGGTGTACTAGTTGCGGGTAGTGGTGGTGAGTGGTCCCACTGCTGGAGAGGGGAATTGGAGGAAGCCAGGGGGTGGGGTAAGGGTTGGAGGGTCAGGAGCAGGATTGATGAAGGAAGTAGGTGCAGTAATAAGGGGCAAAAGGCAAGTAGTAGATATGGGGGGACAAATTATGTCCGTGGGAAGTGGAGAGGCAGGTGGGTTGGGAGAGAAAAGGTCCGGTCCACTGGTTGGTGGAGGGGTTGGAACCGAAGAAATAGGTAAAAGGGGGGGAGGGTAGGGCCGGGTCCGTCCTGAGGTGCGTGGGGGGGCATCTTTGCCCAGAGGACGAGGGGGTGGGCGATGATAGGGAGGTCGATGAGGGAATGACAAAGATAAGAGGCAGGGGATCCCTGAAGGGAGGGTAAGTGTGTTAGGAAGGCGAGGAGGGACAGAAGGCAATCTGTGAAGTCTCTGGGGCCGTGGTAAGGGTGGAAACAAAATGGGGTTGGCGATGTCCAGAGGGGGGGTAGATGGCAGGGGATCCGAGGGGCTGAGAAGGGAGTGTAGAGCTGAAATGGACGAGGGAGTGAGTTTGTTATGGTAGCGTTTGCGGGCCCAATTAATGGCCCTATCAAACGCATCTGGTCTGAAAGGGGGCAAGCCAACACTAAGGTCCCTAAGGAGGTCAGTGTAGTGGATCTTCAGAATTTCCAAGTTACGTTGCATCCACATTTTGGTGTTTTCTGTAACCAGGTTTAAGGTATGACTGTTGGGGGCGGCTGGTTTAATGAAGGAAGTTAAAAATTGCGCTTTTCTGGCCATACCGGGGGGTGGAGAGCCTCGGTGAGCTGCCTCATCGAGGATTTCCACATGGTGGATGGCCTGGAGAAGTTGGAAGTACGTTTTGGTGGACACCATGTCATCAGGGATAACAGGTGTCTCATGGGGGGCCCTAGGGGGGAGAAGCGGCAAAAGGCGAGAGCGAGGGGGAGGGAGGGGTGAAGCTAAAGCATTGAATCGGTTATAATAGGATGAAGCAGCCATAAGGAAGGTCGGTGGGGGGAGGGGGGAGGGGAAAAAAGAGTAACAGGGGAAAATGCTAAAGTGCTAAAATTACACAAAGGTGTCAACCAGGAGAAATTAATTTCGGGTGCAAAGATGTGCTACTGTAGGGGTTACAGTAATATATTTATTGTTAAATAAAAGAGAGCAGTTAAAAAAAATACACAATAGGCACAATAAATTACTAAGGAAACAAACAATTTAAGAGACCTTGTTAGAGTAGCAAGTCCTAAGGGTGAGCCCGTATAGTCCTGTGTGCAACCACTTGAATGGTGGGTACTCACAACGAGGAAGAAGCCAGAAAAAGGCTATCCAAATCCCTTTGGTAGAAGGGCTAGCCTGAGGGCTAGAGGGGGTGTAGCAATATTCCAAGGTCCTTCGTTTTGCTGCAGGCCGGATGGATGTGGAGGAAGGACGGCAGAGTCGTAGCTTCCGTGAGTCAGGAGGCAGAACAGGTAATCCAGCTATGCTGGGAATCCGGAGGCTAAAGCTGGTTAGCTTCAGGAGAATTGATGTTTCTCAAAAAAAAGGGGGGGGGGGTTTTGGGGGTTGTGTTCCTGTAATCCAGTGCCCTTGGAAAGAGGAGGAAGCCCGGCAGGGCCGCGACGTCCTTTGCAGGTCTGGAGGATTAAACAGGCTAGCCGGAGGCTATACATGCAGGGTACTAAGGTAGGAAATGTTTGTTTAAAAGAGATCATGAACCAGCATGAACGGAGAATCTTTAAAAACAAGGTGTCAAAAAACGTTTGTGTTTCCAACAGGTGAAAAGCGACCAAAAAGCACAATAAGGTAGGTTTAAAAGAGGCAAAGTAGCAATACAAATCAGGGGGAAGAGGTCCCAACGTTTCACCAAAGTCGGCTTCATCAGGGGATCTGACCCAGGGTTAGGGTTAGGGTTAGGGTTAGGGTTAGCCTGACCCAGGGTTAGGGTTAGGGTTAGGGTTAGGGTTAGCCTGACCCAGGGTTAGGGTTAGGGTTAGGGTTAGGGTTAGCCTGACCCAGGGTTAGGGTTAGCCTGACCCAGGGTTAGGGTTAGGGTTAGGGTTAGCCTGATCCAGGGTTAGGGTTAGGGTTAGCCTGATCCAGGGTTAGGGTTAGGGTTAGGGTTAGCCTGATCCAGGGTTAGGGTTAGGGTTAGCCTGATCCAGGGTAGGGTTAGGGTTAGGGTTAGCCTGACCCAGGGTGTCCGTCCATCGTGTGTATTTTGTAAATTGTGTAATTTGTTATCTTTAATATTTGATATGCTTCTCAGGTAACATCAAGCTGTCTGTGGCTCTTTCCCCTCTATGGGTCGAATAAAGGTTCTGATTCTGATGAAGCAGTTTCATTCTGCTATCACACGGCTACGTGTAATACCCATCTCTGCTTTCAGAGGTTATCATTTGGCTAACGGAGCGTTGCTAATGAGCATTAAGGGACTGTGTGCGGTCACACGGAGCTCAGAGAGTAGTCCTGCTCATGAGCATTAAGGGACTGTGTGCGGCCCCACGGAGCTCAGAGAGGAGTCCTGCTCATGAGCATTAAGGGACTGTGTGCGGCCACACGGAGCTCAGAGAGGAGTCCTGCTCATGAGCATTAAGGGACTGTGTGCGGCCACACGGAGCTCAGAGAGGAGTCCTGCTAATGTAACGTCAGCTGTGGACGACACACATTATTCACCCATCAGGAAACACACAGCAATATCTTTAAAGGTTTGTTTTTATATTTGAGGAGAGCACGAAATGTGATGGGTAAACTGTTCCAGGAAAGAAAAGAGAGCCTGAAGTAAACACTATAATTACTGCAAATATGTTATTCCTATTCTATTTCAATGCTTTATTTTACTGCATTTTATATATTTTTTAATGTTATTATAGTCTTCTTAAAATAGTTTTCTATCTGTGTTTTTAATTTTTGTTTTACTTTTATGTATGCACCACGACATCAAGTCAAATTCCTCGTACGTGTCGACCTACCTGGTGATAAACCTGGTTCTGGTTCTGATTCAGATTCAGGAACATGGTCTGGGCTCTGGTAGGTTTTAAAGACTCAGACAGTTTTAGAAAAACAGGATAAGGCTGGTCATTATATATCTCTTCCTCAGCGTAGAGTCTTTGGGATGGAGAAGATAACCAACCGTAGCTACCTTCTAAAAGGCTGCAGTATTTCACAGAGCTTTAGGAGGCCCTGCTGTAGACTTCAGCTCCTGCTGTGTAGCTTCACACAGACTCAGGCTACCTGGACTACCTGAGCAGGCAGGGAGTGAACCTGAACCCACCTGGGTGACCCTGAACTCACCTGAGTGAACTGAACTCACCTGAGTGACCCTGAACTCACCTGAGTGAACTGAACTCACCTGAGTGACCCTGAACTCACCTGAGTGAACTGAACTCACCTGAGTGACCCTGAACTCACCTGAGTGACCCTGAACTCACCTGAGTGACCCTGAACTCACCTGAGTGAACTGAACTCACCTGAGTGACCCTGAACTCACTTGAGTGAACCTGAACCCACCTGGATGACCCTGAACTCACCTGAGTGACCCTGAACTCACCTGAGTGAATTGAACTCACCTGAGTGAACCTGAACTCACCTGAGTGACCCTGAACTCACCTGAGTGAACTGAACTCACCTGAGTGAACCTGAACTCACCTGAGTGACCCTGAACTCACCTGAGTGAACTGAACTCACTTGAGTGAACCTGAACCCACCTGGATGACCCTGAACTCACCTGGTGACCCTGAACTCACCTGAGTGAACCTGAACTCACCTGAGTGACCCTGAACTCACCTGGTGAACCTGAACCCACCTGATGACCCTGAACTCACCTGAGTGACCTGAACTCACCTGAGTGAACCTGAACTAACTGAGTGAACCTGAACCACTGGATGACCCTGAACTCACCTGAGTGAACCTGAACTCACCTGAGTGACCCGGAACTCACCTGAGTGAACCTGAACTCACCTGATGACCCTGAACTCACCTGGATGAACCTGAACTCACCTGGGTGACCTGAACTCACTTGAGTGAACCTGAAACTCACCTGGATGACCCTGAACCCACCTGAGTGAACTGAACTCACCTGAGTGAACTGAACTCACCTGGGCTGAGTGACAGCGTGGAGGCGGGCTCTCTCCAGGCCTCGCTGTCTGAAAGGCTGGAAGCGGCGAGCGAGTCCAAACGTTTCCCCAGTACTCGCCAGGGGAAACTTCAGCAGATCCTCCACGGCTGCAGAGAGGAACACAGTGAAGGGTTAAAGACACAATGTGTCCATCTTTAAAAGGTAATGCAGAGCTGCAGGAAGGAAGCGTTGCCTTTTCCTCAAAATATCAAAATGGTCAAGATCTCAGAATTGCCTAATTTTTCTGAAAAATTCGGACTGTCTGAAAATTCCAAAATGCGGACTTTTTTCAGAGAATTCTCAATTTTTTTTATACCATCCGGACCTTTTCCAAAAATCTCAAAATTCCTTTTTTAAATCTATAAATTCTGCTTCTTTTCTAAAAACACCTCCAGAAACCATTGACCTCCAGTCCAGGGAAGGTGCTACAGGAGAAGATGAAAGTTCTGACCTGATTCGTGTGAACACTGATGGTTTCTGGAGATCTGCAGGATGCGGGCGGACCAGGCGGGGGTCTCAGTGGGGGTCTCAGTGGGGGGGGAAGAGGCTGAAATCACCTGAAACACAGTGTGGGGGGGGGACAGGTAATATACTGAGGAACACAGGCTGTCTCTGAGTATGGAGCAACAAAAAACTCTGCCTTTTTCAGAATTTTCTTAAATTATGGCTTTTTTCTAAATGTCCAGATTTTACGACTTTTTTCAAAAATGTCAAAATTATGACTTTTCTGAAATAAACTTTGTTCTGTTTGCTTCTGCTGGTTAAAGTTAAGAGTTGACTTTTTTCAGTACAGCATTAGCACATTGCAGCTTCCTTGTTTCTGAGAGACTTTGGAAATAAAAAGAAATAAGAAAATGATTAGTGTATTGGCCTTCCTTCTGTTTGCTCAGTTAGGTTTTAAATTACCAAATAATCTATTTCGTGAACGCAGACATCAGTTTGGAGATTATCTCAGAATAACTTGAATGGGCCTGAACCACGAGCTGGTTTACAGCTAGCATAGAGAGCAGTGGTGGGCCGTCAGGGCCAGCAAGGCCTTCTCTGCTGGCCTAAACATCATCAGAATATAAATTTAATTTTTATATATTTTTTCAACACATAAGTATTAAATTATTCCCCATAGTCTATTCTCTTAATTTCATAGCTTTCCTCTTGATTGCGCTGCTTCCAGCCTCAGAACGAGATTTGGAGGGCTGGCCTTTATGTTAAAGCTTTAATCCAATCATATTTCAGCCATAATGTGTTGCCAGGTCAAAGAAATCTGCCCTTAGGCCTTCAGAATCAACAGTGCGGGCGCCTGTGCCTTAAAGTGAACGGAAACAAAACTCAGGCGTTAACCAATCAGATTTCGAGTTGGCGTCAACGGGCCAGCTAGCAGGCGTACGATAAGTTAGAACGTGCACGTCTTTTGATTGGATAAGCACTATTGAGAGGCAGAGCTAACAGAGAGAGCTAGAGCTAGCAAACTGATATTGTTAATAAAGATTAGCTAGAGCTAATAATGAGCTAATTTGTGTAGATTAGTTTTTTTTTTTTTTTTTTTGCAACCCACAATGGCTGAAGGAGGAGAAGAGATCGATTTGGTCACAGATATTATTACAATGCCATTTTCAAGGCGAACAGTGACTATCCCTGTTTCCACTGCTTCTGTCGAGCGGTCATTCTCCGCCTTAAAGCGAATTAAAACTCATGCCAGAAATTCTACTGGACAGACTCGGCTTTCAGCATTAGCCTTCATGTCAATAGAAAAGGACTTATTGGTGGAACTGAAACGCACAGATCAACTTTACACCAGAGTTATTGAAGTCTTCTTGAGGAAAGAAAGGAGGATGGATTTTGTGTTCAAATAATCAGTTTTTTTGGTGAGTAAACAAATTAATATGTACGTAATTAAAATTACAAATATATAAAAAATAAATGTTTGATGCTTCTGCAAGAGATGTAGAGATGTAGAGATGTAGTTAAAGCTGGTAGTTTAACATTCTTAATTTTAAATGCGGATTTCTTGATTATAAATGCTTCGGAAATATTAATATAACTCTGTTGTACTTGACTATGTTAAGGTGATGCAACGCCCGGTTATAGTGCGTTTCTGTCTAAATATATAGTTTCTAGAGCCATGGCGTCATAATGATGGCATTAAGAGGTGGAATAATTCAGGTGGGACTATGTAGGACATCATTGAAGGCCTAGGTGTGAAATGCACGGCCCGCCACTGATAGAGAGCTAGCATAGAGATCTCCTTCAGGCTACATCACAGACCTGGAGGGGCAGCAACCACAGATCATATCTGAGTGTCAGCAGATCTCTCTAACTGTGTCTTTCTGCTGGTTTACAGAGAGGTCATGGAGCTTTTTCTCTGAGAACAGCCACGTACTGCGTTTCAAAACAAAACACATTCAAACAGGATAATCTCTGCAGTTTAATGAAGTTCTTACCATGACGGCAGCAAACAAGCAGCAGAGCGACTGTAACACCTTCATTTTCAGTCTGACTTGTAATCCATGAGTTCATTACGGATCCATTTGACATGTGAAGTTGTTAATGTGTGTCGAAAGTTGACTGTGTGTGTTCCCTGCCTCACAGCGGACAGGTGTGTGTGGATACACCCTGAGTTTTGCAGCTCGACCTGATTTTCTGGTGCTGCAGGTTTAATGCCTGAATATCTATAAAGGGCCACAGGCTGAAGGTGCCCCCCCTCTTCATGATTTATTTAAATTGTGTTTAGTTTTTTGGCAAAATTATGATTTGTTCCCTCAAATTTCAGAATTATAACTTTTTTTTAATATTACTTATTTTTTCTGTAATTTAAAAATTCTGACTTTCTCTCAAAATGGACTTTATTCAGTATTCTTCTGTTAGTCTACAAAAAAAGTTTGGATTAAGTTTAGATCTTTTATAACAGCATTAACATTACATCCAAGAGTGTAAAATAATCTGAAGGTGCCCCCCCTTTTCCTTATTTATTTACATTATGGATTTTTTGGGCAGAAATTATGATTTTTTAAAGTCTTGTCTTGATTATCTCCGCTTACAGATATGTTGTTTGCTTCCTTTCTGAAAGATGCATCAAAGAATGTAAAATAATCTGAAGGTGCCCCCCCC
>JASDAP010000250.1:0-26664 GCA_031216635.1 Dissostichus eleginoides | reverse complement strand
TAATTCTCTCAAAAAGTTACTGAAAGATACACTTTTGTGTTTAAAAGCTGACCACTCAATAATAAAAGTACTTTGTTTTGTAATTTCGTTAAGAATGTGACTCTTAATGGCAGTTTGTGATTTTGAGGCTATTTCAGTGAAACAAGGCCGTTTTCAACATTTGACAGATTTATGCTTAATTCTCTCAAAAAGTTACTGAAGATACACTTTTTGTGTTTAAAACTGACCACTAATAATGAAGTACTTTGTTTTGTATATTTCGTTAAGAATGGACTCTTAATGGCAGTTTGTGATTTTGAGGCTATTTCAGTGAAACCAGGCATTTCAACATTTGACAGATTTATGCTTAATCTCTCAAAAGTTACTGACAAGATACACTTTTGTGTTTAAAAACTGACCACTCAATAATGAAGTACTTTGTTTTGTATATTTCGTAAGAATGTGACTCTTAATGGCAGTTTTGATTTGAGGCTATTTCAGTGAAACAAGGCCGTTTTCAACATTTGACAGATTTATGCTTAATTCTCTCAAAAAGTTACTGACAGATACACTTTTGTGTTTAAAAAGCTGACCACTCAATAATAAGTACTTGTTTTTGTATATTTCGTTAAGAATGTGACTATTAATGGCAGTTTGTGATTTTGAGGCTATTTCAGTGAAACAAGGCCGTTTTCAACATTTGACAGATTTATGCTTAATTCTCTCAAAAAGTTACTGACAGATACACTTTTGTGTTAAAAACTGAAAACTAAGTAATGTTTGTGTTTTGTTAAGAATGACTTTAATGGCAGTTTGTGATTTTGAGGCTATTTCAGTGAAACAAGGCCGTTTTCAACATTTGACAGATTTATGCTTAATTCTCTCAAAAAGTTACTGACAGATACACTTTTGTGTTTAAAAACTGACCACTCAATAATGAAGTGCTTTGTTTTTGTATATTTCGTTAAGAATGTGACTCTTAATGGCAGTTTGTGATTTGAGGCTATTTCAGTGAAACAAGGCCGTTTCACATTTGACAGATTTATGCTTAATTCTCTCAAAAGTTACTGACAGATACACTTTTGTGTTTAAAAGCTGAACTAGATAATGTGTGTGATATTTCGTTAAGAATGTGACTTTAATGGCAGTTTGTTTGATTTTGAGGCTATTTCAGTGAAACCAGGCCGTTTTCAACATTTGACAGATTTATGCTTAATTCTCTCAAAAAGTTACTGACAGATACACTTTTGTGTTTAAAAACTGACCACTCAATAATAAAGTACTTTGTTTTTGTATATTTCGTTAAGAAGTGACTCTAATGGCAGTTTGTGATTTTGAGGCTATTTCAGGTGAAACAGGCCGTTTTCAACATTTGACAGATTTATGCTTAATTCTCTCAAAAAGTTACTGACAGATACACTTTTGTGTTTAAAAGCTGACCACTCAATAATAAAGTACTTTGTTTTTGTATTTCGTTAAGAATGTGACTCTAATGGCAGTTTGTGATTTTGAGGCTATTTCAGTGAAACCAGGCCGTTTTCAACATTTGACAGATTTATGCTTAATTCTCTCAAAAGTTACTGACAGATACACTTTTGTGTTTAAAACTGACCACTCAATAATGAAGTACTTTGTTTTTGTATATTTCGTTAAGAATGTGACTCTTAATGGCAGTTTGTGATTTTGAGGCTATTTCAGTGAAACAGGCCGTTTTCAACATTTGACAGATTTATGCTTAATTCTCTCAAAAAGTTACTGACAGATACACTTTTGTGTTTAAAAGCTGAACTCAATAATGTGTTTGTATATTTCGTTAAGAATGTGACTCTTAATGGCAGTTTGTGATTTTGAGGCTATTTCAGTGAAACAGGCCGTTTTCAACATTTGACAGATTTATGCTTAATTCTCTCAAAAGTTACTGACAGATACACTTTTGTGTTTAAAAGCTGACCACTCAATAATAAAGTACTTTGTTTTTGTATTTCGTTAAGAATGTGACTCTTAATGGCAGTTTGGATTTGAGGCTATTTCAGTGAAACAAGGCCGTTTTCAACATTTGACAGATTTATGCTTAATTCTCTCAAAAAGTTACTGACAGATACACTTTTGTGTTTAAAAGCTGACCACTCAATAATGAAGTACTTTGTTTTGTATATTTCGTTAAGAATGTGACTCTTAATGGCAGTTTGTGATTTTGAGGCTATTTCAGTGAAACAATGCGTTTCAAACATTTGACAGATTTATGCTTAATTCTCTCAAAAAGTTACTGACAGATACACTTTTGTGTTTAAAAGCTGACCACTCAATAATAAAGTACTTTGTTTTGTATATTTCGTTAAGAATGTGACTCTTAATGGCAGTTTGTGATTTTGAGGCTATTTCAGTGAAACAAGGCCGTTTTCAACATTTGACAGATTTATGCTTAATTCTCTCAAAAAGTTACTGACAGATACACTTTTGTGTTTAAAAGCTGAACTCAATAATAAAGTACTTTGTTTTTTGTATTTCGTTAAGAATGTGACTCTTAATGGCAGTTTTGTGATTTTGAGGCTATTTCAGTGAAACAGGCCGTTTTCAACATTTGACAGATTTATGCTTAATTCTCTCAAAAAAGTTACTGACAGATACACTTTTGTGTTTAAAAGCTGAACCATAATAGAAGTGTTTTGTATATTTCGTTAAGAATGTGACTCTTAATGGCATTTGTGATTTTGAGGCTATTTCAGTGAAACAAGGCCGTTTTCAAATTTGACAGATTTATGCTTAATTCTCTCAAAAGTTACTGACAGATACACTTTTGTTTAAAACTGACCACTCAATAATAAAGTACTTTGTTTTTGTATTTCGTTAAGAATGTGACTCTTAATGGCAGTTTGTGATTTTGAGGCTATTTCAGTGAAACAAGGCCGTTTTCAACATTTGACAGATTTATGCTTAATTCTCTCAAAAAGTTACTGACAGATACACTTTTGTGTTTAAAACTGACCACTCAATAATAAAGTACTTTGTTTTTGTATATTTCGTAAGAATGTGACTCTTAATGGCAGTTTGTGATTTTGAGGCTATTTCAGTGAAAAAGGCCGTTTTCAACATTTGACAGATTTATGCTTAATTCTCTCAAAAAGTTACTGACAGATACACTTTTGTGTTTAAAAGCTGACCACTCAATAATGAAGTCTTTGTTTTTGTATATTTCGTTAAGAATGTGACTCTTAATGGCAGTTTGTGATTTTGAGGCTATTTCAGTGAAACAGGCCGTTTTCAACATTTGACAGATTTATGCTTAATTCTCTCAAAAAGTTACTGACAGATACACTTTTGTGTTTAAAACTGACTCAATAATGAAGTACTTTGTTTTTGTATATTTCGTTAAGAATGTGACTCTTAATGGCAGTTTGTGATTTTGAGGCTATTTCAGTGAAAAAGGCGTTTTCAACATTTGACAGATTTATGCTTAATTCTCTCAAAAAGTTACTGACAGATACACTTTTGTGTTTAAAAGCTGACCACTCAATAATAAAGTACTTTGTTTTTGTATATTTCGTTAAGAATGTGACTTTAATGGCAGTTTGTGATTTTGAGGCTATTTCAGTGAAACAAGGCGTTTTCAACATTTGACAGATTATGCTTAATTCTCTCAAAAAGTTACTGACAGATACACTTTTGTGTTTAAAAGCTGACCACTCAATAATAAAGTACTTTGTTTTGTGTATATTTCGTTAAGAATGTGACTCTTAATGGCAGTTTGTGATTTTGAGGCTATTTCAGTGAAACAGGCCGTTTTCAACATTTGACAGATTTATGCTTAATTCTCTCAAAAGTTACTGACAGATACACTTTTGTGTTTAAAAGCTGACCACTCAATAAGTACTTGTTTTTGTTATATTTCGTTAAGAAGTGACTCTTAATGGCAGTTGTGATTTTGAGGCTATTTCAGTGAAACAAGGCCGTTTTCAACATTTGACAGATTTATGCTTAATTCTCTCAAAAAGTTACTGACAGGATACACTTTGTGTTTAAAAGCTGACCACTCAATAATAAGTACTTTTTTTTGTATATTCGTTAAGAATGTGACTCTTAATGGCAGTTTGTGATTTTGAGGCTATTTCAGTGAAACCAATGCCGTTTCAACATTTGACAGATTTATGCTAATTCTCTCAAAAAGTTACTGACAGATACACTTTTGTGTTTTAAAAGCTGACCACTCAATAATAAAAGTACTTGTTTTTGTATATTTCGTTAAGAATGTGACTCTTAATGGCAGTTTGTGATTTGAGGCTATTTCAGTGAAACATGCCGTTTTCAACATTTGACAGATTTATGCTTAATTCTCTCAAAAAAGTTACTGACAGATAACTTTGTGTTTAAAAGCTGACCACTCAATAATCAAGTACTTTTTTTTGTATATTCGTTAAGAATGTGACTCTTAATGGCAGTTTGTGATTTTGAGGCTATTTCAGTGAAACAATGCCGTTTTCAACATTTGACAGATTTATGCTTAATTCTCTCAAAAAGTTACTGACAGATACACTTTTGGTTTAAAAGCTGACCACTCAATAATAAGTACTTTGTTTTTGTATTTCGTTAAGAATGTGACTCTAATGGCAGTTGTAGTTTGTGATTTGAGGCTATTTCAGTGAAACAGGCCGTTTTCAACATTTGACAGATTTATGCTTAATTCTCTCAAAAAGTTACTGACAGATACACTTTGTGTTTAAAAGCTGAACCACTCAATAATAAAGTACTTTGTTTTTGTATATTTCGTTAAGAATGTGACTCTTAATGGCAGTTTGTGATTTTGAGGCTATTTCAGTGAAACAAGGCCGTTTCAACATTTGACAGATTTATGCTTAATTCTCTCAAAAAGTTACTGACATACACTTTTGTGTTTAAAACTGACCACTCAATAATAAAGTACTTGTTTTTGTATATTTCGTTAAGAATGGACTCTTAATGGCAGTTTGTGATTTTGAGGCTATTTCAGTGAAACATGCCGTTTTCAACATTTGACAGATTTATGCTTAATTCTCTCAAAAAGTTACTGACAGATACACTTTTGTGTTTAAAACTGACCACTCAATAAGAAGTACTTGTTTTTGTATATTTCGTTAAGATGTGACTCTTAAGGCAGTTTGTGATTTTGAGGCATTTCAGTGAAACCAGGCCGTTTTCAACATTTGACAGATTTATGCTTAATTCTCTCAAAAAGTTACTGACAGATACACTTTTGTGTTTAAAAAGCTGACCACTCAATAATGAAGTACTTTGTTTTGTATATTTCGTTAAGAATGTGACTCTTAAGGCAGTTTGTGATTTGAGGCTATTTCAGTGAAACAAGGCCGTTTTCAACATTTGACAGATTTATGCTTAATTCTCTCAAAAAGTTACTGACAGATACACTTTTGTTTAAAAGCTGACCACTCAATAATAAAGTACTTTGTTTTTGTATATTTCGTTAAGAATGTGACTCTTAATGGCAGTTTGTGATTTGAGGCTATTTCAGTGAAACAAGGCCGTTTCAACATTTGACAGATTTATGCTTAATTCTCTCAAAAAGTTACTGACAGATACACTTTTGTGTTTAAAAGCTGACCACTCAATAATAAAGTACTTGTTTTTGTATATTCGTAAGAATGTGACTCTTAATGGCAGTTTGTGATTTGAGGCTATTTCAGTGAAACAGGCCGTTTTCAACATTGACAGATTTATGCTTAATTCTCTCAAAAAGTTACTGACAGATACACTTTTGTGTTTTAAAAAGTGACCACTCAATAATGAAGTACTTTGTTTTTGTATATTTCGTTAAGAATGTGACTCTTAAATGGCAGTTTGTATTTTGAGGCTATTTCAGTGAAACAAGGCCGTTTTCAACATTTGACAGATTTATGCTTAATTCTCTCAAAAATTACTGACAGATACACTTTTTGTTTAAAACTGACCACTCAATAATGAAGTACTTTGTTTTTGTATATTTCGTTAAGAATGTGACTCTTATTAGGCAGTTTGTGATTTTGAGGCTATTTCAGTGAAACAAGGCCGTTTTCAACATTTGACAGATTTATGCTTAATTCTCTCAAAAGTTACTGACAGATACACTTTTGTGTTTAAAAGCTGACCACTCAATAATAAGTACTTTGTTTTTGTATATTTCGTTAAGAATGTGACTCTTAATGGCAGTTTGTGATTTTGAGGCTATTTCAGTGAAACAAGGCCGTTTTCAACATTTGACAGATTTATGCTTAATTCTCTCAAAAGTTACTGACAGATACCTTTTGTGTTTAAAAACTGACCACTCAATAATAATTGTCTTTGTTTTTGTATATTTCGTTAAGAATGTGACTCTTATTATGGCAGTTTGTGATTTTGAGGCTATTTCAGTGAAACAGGCCGTTTTCAACATTTGACAGATTTATGCTTAATTCTCTCAAAAAGTTACTGACAGATACACTTTTGTGTTTAAAAACTGACCACTCAATAATGAAGTACTTTGTTTTTGTATATTTCGTTAAGAATGTGACTCTTAATGGCAGTTTGTGATTTTGAGGCTATTTCAGTGAAACAAGGCGTTTTCAACATTTGACAGATTTATGCTTAATTCTCTCAAAAGTTACTGACAGATACACTTTTGTGTTTAAAACTGACCACTCAATAATGAATCTTGTTTTTGTATATTTCGTTAAGAATGTGACTCTTATATGGCAGTTTGTGATTTTGAGGCTATTTCAGTGAAACAAGGCCGTTTTCAACATTTGACAGATTTATGCTTAATTCTCTCAAAAAGTTACTGAAGATACACTTTTGTGTTTAAAAACTGACCACTCAATAATGAAGTACTTTGTTTTTGTATATTTCGTTAAGAATGTGACTCTTAATGGCAGTTTGTGATTTTGAGGCTATTTCAGTGAAACAGGCCGTTTTCAACATTTGACAGATTTATGCTTAATTCTCTCAAAAAGTTACTGACAGATACACTTTTGTGTTTAAAACTGACCACTCAATAATAAGTACATTGTTTTTGTATATTTCGTTAAGAATGTGACTCTTAATGGCAGTTTGTGATTTTGAGGCTATTTCAGTGAAACAGGCCGTTTTCAACATTTGACAGATTTATGCTTAATTCTCTCAAAAAGTTACTGAAAGATACACTTTTGTGTTTAAAAACTGACCACTCAATAATGAAGTGCTTTGTTTTTGTATATTTCGTTAAGAATGTGACTCTTTATGGCAGTTTGTGATTTTGAGGCTATTTCAGTGAAACAAGGCCGTTTTCAACATTTGACAGATTTATGCTTAATTCTCTCAAAAAGTTACTGAAGATACACTTTTGTGTTTAAAACTGACCACTCAATAATGAAGTGCTTTGTTTTTGTATATTTCGTTAAGAATGTGACTCTTAATGGCAGTTTGTGATTTTGAGGCTATTTCAGTGAAACCAGGCCGTTTTCAACATTTGACAGATTTATGCTTAATTCTCTCAAAAAGTTACTGACAGATACACTTTTGTGTTTAAAAGCTGACCACTCAATAATAAAGTACTTTGTTTTTGTATATTTCGTTAAGAATGTGACTCTTAATGGCAGTTTGTGATTTTGAGGCTATTTCAGTGAAACAAGGCCGTTTTCAACATTTGACAGATTTATGCTTAATTCTCTCAAAAAGTTACTGACAGATACACTTTTGTGTTTAAAATGACCACTCAATATAATACAGTTGTTTTTGTATATTTCGTTAAGAATGTGACTCTTATGGCAGTTTGTGATTTTGAGGCTATTTCAGTGAAACAGGCCGTTTTCAACATTTGACAGATTTATGCTTAATTCTCTCAAAAGTTACTGACAGATACACTTTTGTGTTTAAAAACTGACCACTCAATAATAAAGTACTTTGTTTTTGTATATTTCGTTAAGAATGTGACTCTTAATGGCAGTTTGTGATTTTGAGGCTATTTCAGTGAAACAAGGCCGTTTTCAACATTTGACAGATTTATGCTTAATTCTCTCAAAAAGTTACTGACAGATACACTTTTGTGTTTAAAACTGACCACTCAATATAAGTACTTTGTTTTTGTATATTTCGTTAAGAATGTGACTCTTAATGGCAGTTTTGATTTGAGGCTATTTCAGTGAAACAGGCCGTTTTCAACATTTGACAGATTTATGCTTAATTCTCTCAAAAAGTTACTGACAGATACACTTTTGTGTTTAAAAGCTGACCACTCAATAATAAGTACTTTGTTTTTGTATATTTCGTTAAGAATGTGACTCTTAATGGCAGTTTGTGATTTTGAGGCTATTTCAGTGAAACAAGGCCGTTTTCAACATTTGACAGATTTATGCTTAATTCTCTCAAAAAGTTACTGACAGATACACTTTTGTGTTTAAAAACTGACCACTCAATAATAAGTACTTTGTTTTTGTATATTTCGTTAAGAATGTGACTCTTAATGGCAGTTTGTGATTTTGAGGCTATTTCAGTGAAACAAGGCCGTTTTCAACATTTGACAGATTTATGCTTAATTCTCTCAAAAAGTTACTGACAGATACACTTTTGTGTTTAAAAGCTGACCACTCAATAATAAAGTACTTTGTTTTTGTATATTTCGTTAAGAATGTGACTCTTAATGGCAGTTTTGATTTTGAGGCTATTTCAGTGAAACAAGGCCGTTTTCAACATTTGACAGATTTATGCTTAATTCTCTCAAAAAGTTACTGACAGATACACTTTTGTGTTTAAAAGCTGACCACTCAATAATAAGTACTTTGTTTTGTATATTTCGTTAAGAATGTGACTCTTAATGGCAGTTTGTGATTTTGAGGCTATTTCAGTGAAACAGGCCGTTTTCAACATTTGACAGATTTATGCTTAATTCTCTCAAAAAGTTACTGACGATACACTTTTGTGTTTAAAACTGACCACTCAATAATGAAGTGCTTTGTTTTTGTATATTTCGTTAAGAATGTGACTCTTAATGGCAGTTTGTGATTTTGAGGCTATTTCAGTGAAACCAGGCCGTTTTCAACATTTGACAGATTTATGCTTAATTCTCTCAAAAAGTTACTGACAGATACACTTTTGTGTTTAAAAGCTGACCACTCAATAATAAGTACTTTGTTTTTGTATATTTCGTTAAGAATGTGACTCTTAATGGCAGTTTGTGATTTTGAGGCTATTTCAGTGAAACAAGGCCGTTTTCAACATTTGACAGATTTATGCTTAATTCTCTCAAAAAGTTACTGACAGATACACTTTTGTGTTTAAAAGCTGACCACTCAATAATAAGTACTTTGTTTTTGTATATTTCGTTAAGAATGTGACTCTTAATGGCAGTTTGTGATTTTGAGGCTATTTCAGTGAAACAAGGCCGTTTTCAACATTTGACAGATTTATGCTTAATTCTCTCAAAAAGTTACTGACAGATACACTTTTGTGTTTAAAAGCTGACCACTCAATAATAAAGTACTTTGTTTTTGTATATTTCGTTAAGAATGTGACTCTTAATGGCAGTTTGTGATTTTGAGGCTATTTCAGTGAAACAAGGCCGTTTTCAACATTTGACAGATTTATGCTTAATTCTCTCAAAAAGTTACTGACAGATACACTTTTGTGTTTAAAAGCTGACCACTCATAATAAAGTACTTTGTTTTTGTATATTTCGTTAAGAATGTGACTCTTAATGGCAGTTTGTGATTTTGAGGCTATTTCAGTGAAACAAGGCCGTTTTCAACATTTGACAGATTTATGCTTAATTCTCTCAAAAAGTTACTGACAGATACACTTTTGTGTTTAAAAGACCACTCAATAATAAAGTACTTTGTTTTTGTATATTTCGTTAAGAATGTGACTCTTAATGGCAGTTTGTGATTTTGAGGCTATTTCAGTGAAACAAGGCCGTTTTCAACATTTGACAGATTTATGCTTAATTCTCTCAAAAAGTTACTGACAGATACACTTTTGTGTTTAAAACTGACCACTCAATAATAAAGTACTTTGTTTTTGTTATTTCGTTAAGAATGTGACTCTTAATGGCAGTTTGTGATTTTGAGGCTATTTCAGTGAAACAGGCCGTTTTCAACATTTGACAGATTTATGCTTAATTCTCTCAAAAAGTTACTGACAGATACACTTTTGTGTTTAAAAGCTGACCACTCAATAATAAGTACTTTGTTTTTGTATATTTCGTTAAGAATGTGACTCTTAATGGCAGTTTGTGATTTTGAGGCTATTTCAGTGAAACAAGGCCGTTTTCAACATTTGACAGATTTATGCTTAATTCTCTCAAAAAGTTACTGACAGATACACTTTTGTGTTTAAAAGCTGACCACTCAATAATAAGTACTTTGTTTTTGTATATTTCGTTAAGAATGTGACTCTTAATGGCAGTTTGTGATTTTGAGGCTATTTCAGTGAAACAAGGCCGTTTTCAACATTTGACAGATTTATGCTTAATTCTCTCAAAAAGTTACTGACAGATACACTTTTGTGTTTAAAAGCTGACCACTCAATAATAAGTACTTTGTTTTTGTATATTTCGTTAAGAATGTGACTCTTAATGGCAGTTTGTGATTTTGAGGCTATTTCAGTGAAACCAGGCCGTTTTCAACATTTGACAGATTTATGCTTAATTCTCTCAAAAAGTTACTGACAGATACACTTTTGTGTTTAAAAACTGACCACTCAATAATGAAGTGCTTTGTTTTTGTATATTTCGTTAAGAATGTGACTCTTAATGGCAGTTTGTGATTTTGAGGCTATTTCAGTGAAACAAGGCCGTTTTCAACATTTGACAGATTATGCTTAATTCTCTCAAAAAGTTACTGACAGATACACTTTTGTGTTTAAAAGCTGACCACTCAATAATAAAGTACTTTGTTTTTGTATATTTCGTTAAGAATGTGACTCTTAATGGCAGTTTGTGATTTTGAGGCTATTTCAGTGAAACAAGGCCGTTTTCAACATTTGACAGATTTATGCTTAATTCTCTCAAAAAGTTACTGACAGATACACTTTTGTGTTTAAAAGCTGACCACTCAATAATAAAGTACTTTGTTTTTGTATATTTCGTTAAGAATGTGACTCTTAATGGCAGTTTGTGATTTTGAGGCTATTTCAGTGAAACAAGGCCGTTTTCAACATTTGACAGATTTATGCTTAATTCTCTCAAAAAGTTACTGACAGATACACTTTTGTGTTTAAAAGCTGACCACTCAATAATAAGTACTTTGTTTTTGTATATTTCGTTAAGAATGTGACTCTTAATGGCAGTTTGTGATTTTGAGGCTATTTCAGTGAAACAAGGCCGTTTTCAACATTTGACAGATTTATGCTTAATTCTCTCAAAAAGTTACTGACAGATACACTTTTGTGTTTAAAAGCTGACCACTCAATAATAAAGTACTTTGTTTTTGTATATTTCGTTAAGAATGTGACTCTTAATGGCAGTTTGTGATTTTGAGGCTATTTCAGTGAAACAAGGCCGTTTTCAACATTTGACAGATTTATGCTTAATTCTCTCAAAAAGTTACTGACAGATACACTTTTGTGTTTAAAAACTGACCACTCAATAATAAGTACTTTGTTTTTGTATATTTCGTTAAGAATGTGACTCTTAATGGCAGTTTGTGATTTTGAGGCTATTTCAGTGAAACAGGCCGTTTTCAACATTTGACAGATTTATGCTTAATTCTCTCAAAAAGTTACTGACAGATACACTTTTGTGTTTAAAAGACCACTCAATAATGAAGTACTTTTTTTGTATATTTCGTTAAGAATGTGACTCTTAATGGCAGTTTGTGATTTTGAGGCTATTTCAGTGAAACAAGGCCGTTTTCAACATTTGACAGATTTATGCTTAATTCTCTCAAAAAGTTACTGACAGATACACTTTTGTGTTTAAAAGCTGACCACTCAATAATAAAGTACTTTGTTTTTGTATATTTCGTTAAGAATGTGACTCTTAATGGCAGTTTGTGATTTTGAGGCTATTTCAGTGAAACAAGGCCGTTTTCAACATTTGACAGATTTATGCTTAATTCTCTCAAAAAGTTACTGACAGATACACTTTTGTGTTTAAAACTGACCACTCAATAATAAAGTACTTTGTTTTTGTATATTTCGTTAAGAATGTGACTCTTAATGGCAGTTTGTGATTTTGAGGCTATTTCAGTGAAACAAGCCGTTTTCAACATTTGACAGATTTATGCTTAATTCTCTCAAAAAGTTACTGACAGATACACTTTTGTGTTTAAAAGCTGACCACTCAATAATAAAGTACTTTGTTTTTGTATATTTCGTTAAGAATGTGACTCTTAATGGCAGTTTGTGATTTTGAGGCTATTTCAGTGAAACAAGGCCGTTTTCAACATTTGACAGATTTATGCTTAATTCTCTCAAAAAGTTACTGACAGATACACTTTTGTGTTTAAAAGCTGACCATCAATAATAAAGTACTTTGTTTTTGTATATTTCGTTAAGAATGTGACTCTTAATGGCAGTTTGTGATTTTGAGGCTATTTCAGTGAAACAAGGCCGTTTTCAACATTTGACAGATTTATGCTTAATTCTCTCAAAAAGTTACTGACAGATACACTTTTGTGTTTAAAAGCTGACCACTCAATAATAAGTACTTTGTTTTTGTATATTTCGTTAAGAATGTGACTCTTAATGGCAGTTTGTGATTTTGAGGCTATTTCAGTGAAACAAGGCCGTTTTCAACATTTGACAGATTTATGCTTAATTCTCTCAAAAAGTTACTGACAGATACACTTTTGTGTTTAAAAGCTGACCACTCAATAATAAAGTACTTTGTTTTTGTATATTTCGTTAAGAATGTGACTCTTAATGGCAGTTTGTGATTTTGAGGCTATTTCAGTGAAACAAGGCCGTTTTCAACATTTGACAGATTTATGCTTAATTCTCTCAAAAAGTTACTGACAGATACACTTTTGTGTTTAAAAGCTGACCACTCAATAATAAGTACTTTGTTTTTGTATATTTCGTTAAGAATGTGACTCTTATGGCAGTTTGTGATTTTGAGGCTATTTCAGTGAAACAAGGCCGTTTTCAACATTTGACAGATTTATGCTTAATTCTCTCAAAAAGTTACTGACAGATACACTTTTGTGTTTAAAAGCTGACCACTCAATAATAAAGTACTTTGTTTTTGTATATTTCGTTAAGAATGTGACTCTTAATGGCAGTTTGTGATTTTGAGGCTATTTCAGTGAAACAAGGCCGTTTTCAACATTTGACAGATTTATGCTTAATTCTCTCAAAAAGTTACTGACAGATACACTTTTGTGTTTAAAAGCTGACCACTCAATAATAAAGTACTTTGTTTTTGTATATTTCGTTAAGAATGTGACTCTTAATGGCAGTTTGTGATTTTGAGGCTATTTCAGTGAAACCAGGCCGTTTTCAACATTTGACAGATTTATGCTTAATTCTCTCAAAAAGTTACTGACAGATACACTTTTGTGTTTAAAAGCTGACCACTCAATAATAAAGTACTTTTTTTTGTATATTTCGTTAAGAATGTGACTCTTAATGGCAGTTTGTGATTTTGAGGCTATTTCAGTGAAACAATGCCGTTTTCAACATTTGACAGATTTATGCTTAATTCTCTCAAAAAGTTACTGACAGATACACTTTGTGTTTAAAAGCTGACCACTCAATAATAAAGTACTTTGTTTTTGTATATTTCGTTAAGAATGTGACTCTTAATGGCAGTTTGTGATTTTGAGGCTATTTCAGTGAAACAAGGCCGTTTTCAACATTTGACAGATTTATGCTTAATTCTCTCAAAAAGTTACTGACAGATACACTTTTGTGTTTAAAAGCTGACCACTCAATAATAAAGTACTTTGTTTTGTATATTTCGTTAAGAATGTGACTCTTAATGGCAGTTTGTGATTTTGAGGCTATTTCAGTGAAACAAGGCCGTTTTCAACATTTGACAGATTTATGCTTAATTCTCTCAAAAAGTTACTGACAGATACACTTTTGTGTTTAAAAGCTGACCACTCAATAATAAAGTACTTTGTTTTTGTATATTTCGTTAAGAATGTGACTCTTAATGGCAGTTTGTGATTTTGAGGCTATTTCAGTGAAACAAGGCCGTTTTCAACATTTGACAGATTTATGCTTAATTCTCTCAAAAAGTTACTGAAGATACACTTTTGTGTTTAAAAGCTGACCACTCAATAATAAGTACTTTGTTTTTGTATATTTCGTTAAGAATGTGACTCTTAATGGCAGTTTGTGATTTTGAGGCTATTTCAGTGAAACAAGGCCGTTTTCAACATTTGACAGATTTATGCTTAATTCTCTCAAAAAGTTACTGACAGATACACTTTTGTGTTTAAAAGCTGACCACTCAATAATAAGTACTTTGTTTTTGTATATTTCGTTAAGAATGTGACTCTTAATGGCAGTTTGTGATTTTGAGGCTATTTCAGTGAAACAAGGCCGTTTTCAACATTTGACAGATTTATGCTTAATTCTCTCAAAAAGTTACTGACAGATACACTTTTGTGTTTAAAAGCTGACCACTCAATAATGAAAGTACTTTGTTTTTGTATATTTCGTTAAGAATGTGACTCTTAATGGCAGTTTGTGATTTTGAGGCTATTTCAGTGAAACAAGCCGTTTTCAACATTTGACAGATTTATGCTTAATTCTCTCAAAAAGTTACTGACAGATACACTTTTGTGTTTAAAAGCTGACCACTCAATAATAAAGTACTTTGTTTTGTATATTTCGTTAAGAATGTGACTCTTAATGGCAGTTTGTGATTTTGAGGCTATTTCAGTGAAACAATGCCGTTTTCAACATTTGACAGATTTATGCTTAATTCTCTCAAAAAGTTACTGACAGATACACTTTTGTGTTTAAAAGCTGACCACTCAATAATAAAGTACTTTGTTTTTGTATATTTCGTTAAGAATGTGACTCTTAATGGCAGTTTGTGATTTTGAGGCTATTTCAGTGAAACAAGGCCGTTTTCAACATTTGACAGATTTATGCTTAATTCTCTCAAAAAGTTACTGACAGATACACTTTTGTGTTTAAAAGCTGACCACTCAATAATAAAGTACTTTGTTTTTGTATATTTCGTTAAGAATGTGACTCTTAATGGCAGTTTGTGATTTTGAGGCTATTTCAGTGAAACAAGGCCGTTTTCAACATTTGACAGATTTATGCTTAATTCTCTCAAAAAGTTACTGACAGATACACTTTTGTGTTTAAAAGCTGACCACTCAATAATAAAGTACTTTGTTTTTGTATATTTCGTTAAGAATGTGACTCTTAATGGCAGTTTGTGATTTTGAGGCTATTTCAGTGAAACAAGCCGTTTTCAACATTTGACGATTTATGCTTAATTCTCTCAAAAAGTTACTGACAGATACACTTTTGTGTTTAAAAGCTGACCACTCAATAATAAAGTACTTTGTTTTTGTATATTTCGTTAAGAATGTGACTCTTCATGGTTTGTGATTTTGAGGCTATTTCAGTGAAACAAGGCCGTTTTCAACATTTGACAGATTTATGCTTAATTCTCTCAAAAAGTTACTGACAGATACACTTTTGTGTTTAAAAGCTGACCACTCAATAATAAAGTACTTTGTTTTTGTATATTTCGTTAAGAATGTGACTCTTAATGGCAGTTTGTGATTTTGAGGCTATTTCAGTGAAACAAGGCCGTTTTCAACATTTGACAGATTTATGCTTAATTCTCTCAAAAAGTTACTGACAGATACACTTTTGTGTTTAAAAGCTGACCACTCAATAATAAAGTACTTTGTTTTTGTATATTTCGTTAAGAATGTGACTCTTTATGGCAGTTTGTGATTTTGAGGCTATTTCAGTGAAACCAGGCCGTTTTCAACATTTGACAGATTTATGCTTAATTCTCTCAAAAAGTTACTGAAGATACACTTTTGTGTTTAAAAGCTGACCACTCAATAATAAAGTACTTTGTTTTTGTATATTTCGTTAAGAATGTGACTCTTAATGGCAGTTTGTGATTTTGAGGCTATTTCAGTGAAACAGGCCGTTTTCAACATTTGACAGATTTATGCTTAATTCTCTCAAAAAGTTACTGACAGATACACTTTTGTGTTTAAAAGCTGACCACTCAATAATAAAGTACTTTGTTTTTGTATATTTCGTTAAGAATGTGACTCTTAATGGCAGTTTGTGATTTTGAGGCTATTTCAGTGAAACAAGGCCGTTTTCAACATTTGACAGATTTATGCTTAATTCTCCAAAAAGTTACTGACAGATACACTTTTGTGTTTAAAAGCTGACCACTCAATAATAAAGTACTTTGTTTTTGTATATTTCGTTAAGAATGTGACTCTTAATGGCAGTTTGTGATTTTGAGGCTATTTCAGTGAAACAAGGCCGTTTTCAACATTTGACAGATTTATGCTTAATTCTCTCAAAAAGTTACAGACAGATACACTTTTGTGTTTAAAAGCTGACCACTCAATAATAAAGTACTTGTTTTTGTATATTTCGTTAAGAATGTGACTCTTAATGGCAGTTTGTGATTTTGAGGCTATTTCAGTGAAACCAGGCCGTTTTCAACATTTGACAGATTTATGCTTAATTCTCTCAAAAAGTTACTGACAGATACACTTTGTGTTTAAAAGCTGACCACTCAATAATAAAGTACTTTGTTTTTGTATATTTCGTTAAGAATGTGACTCTTAATGGCAGTTTGTGATTTTGAGGCTATTTCAGTGAAACCAGGCCGTTTTCAACATTTGACAGATTTATGCTTAATTTTCTCAAAAAGTTACTGACAGATACACTTTTGTGTTTAAAAGCTGACCACTCAATAATAAAGTACTTTGTTTTTGTATATTTCGTTAAGAATGTGACTCTTAATGGCAGTTTGTGATTTTGAGGCTATTTCAGTGAAACAAGGCCGTTTTCAACATTTGACAGATTTATGCTTAATTCTCTCAAAAAGTTACTGCAGCCTGTCTTCCTACAAAAAACGACCAAATAGGTCGATTGTTTAAGCACCAGATTACGACCCATAGCCACGTTTTAAAGTGTAGCACCTCTAGTGGTCGTGTAAGAAACAACACGCTCCCGTTTATTCGTTTATTCACAAATAACCCTCTCTGGAAAATCCTAAATTGTAGAATAGTTTGGCCATTAAAATGCTTTTTGATTAGATTTCTTGCGAGAAGTGTATATTGTACTTTTAGAATCCACGTCCAGTGGATGTGTAGGATCTATAGTTTGATAGATATTTACGAAGATGATCTGAGGTCTCGTCAGGAGAACGTGTATATACTACGTCTTTCCCCCTATTCATTTCTAGCAGCAGTTTATTACGACCTATTGTCACGTTTTAAATTTAGCAACTCCTGGCGGAAATACTGTCGGCGAGGAAGTGGAACAGGTTAACAGCTTCCTCTCAAGGGCAGCTCTGACAACAAAATACATGACCAAATCAGGTTGGTAGAGGAAAACAAATAGTTTTAAGCAGTGCCACATTGTAAAGCTGATATGAATGTTCATGTTTTTGTGTTTACAGCTAGAGCAGATATGATAACCGTGCTGGCTATTCAATGGAACCACAGGAAGGTGGAGAATCTCCACAAGACACTCTCAAAGAGATTTGTCAAAGTAAGACGTCCATGCTGCATTTCAAAATGTACATTAAGAATATCTGAGTTTCTTGTTGTAGTAATTTAACACCATCCTTAGCTACATGTTGTTGAATTAAATGTATTCTGCAATCATTTCATTATGATGGTGCTGCCATGGCACACTGTTCTGCCAAGAGAGTCTCTGTTCTGTTTGTTTTTAATAAAGCACTATATGTTGATTCATCTGAATTTCTGTATAATAATAATTATAATAATGTTAATCCTGCTTGATCTTTAAAAAAGAAAAAAAAAGGGACACTAAGGTGATACTTGCCAACCTTGAAGAGAAGGTGTTTAGCATTTCATGTTGTTGTCTGGTCAGTTAATGTGCATAAAGGAATTCAGTAAAAAACAACCTTCTCAACCAACTGGAACGCATATTCACTTTTTCCTTTTAAACATTCTAACAGACTACACAGAGAGCACAAACTGAAGTGGACAATCTTGAGAGTCTCAAGCAAGAGCTGAACATCTCCCTGGAGGACACGGAGCAGTGGGTGTTGGAGGTCAAGCAATGGGCAGCCACTGGTATGTTATATGATCACTGTGGTATAGATTTGGTTCCATATTTCCAAACATTTGGCTTTATGTTTTATGATTATACCTTGTTGTTTCTGTTTTCAAGAGAAACATGGAGCCCAGAGTAGCCAGGAGGAGCTCCAGAGAGAAATAGATGAAATCATTTATTCCCTCCGAAGAAAGAAACACGATCTCTATCGACAAAATGGTATTTATTATTACGTTATCTAGAAACAATATTTGTTTCTTGTTGTTGTTATTGTTAGTATTATTATTATTATTTTTTGTATTTTTTTTACTTTACAGACAGCAACCAAACAAGGCAACGCAAACGGAGAAGACTGACAGAGCTCAAGAAGAAACTCAGAGAGAGGATACTGCAGTACAACACCATTGATGCCTGTACAGAGAAAATTGGCACAGAAGCAGCATGCAGTCTGTCTGAGGATGTCATTCTGCCCTGGGAGGTGCAAGGAGATGGTAAGAAACAACTTGTTTTTGTTTGCCCTAGATATTCCATAAATTCAGTTGTAGTACTAGAATACAATCACCAATGTAACACAGAGCTGTCAACAAAGGTGTCACAAATCATCATGATCACAACAAATCATTTTGAAATAATTATATTGAAAGGTCTCTATGATGTTGCCCTGTCAAGTCTTAATAGTCATGCTATAGTCTCACTGGGACAGGCACATCTATGGAAACAGTAATACCCTTCCTGACCACCCTGAACTGCATACTAATGTTGAATCTCAAGACATACTGAATGTAATTCTGCCAACATAGACAGAATTGAACAAATTCAGCAAGCGGCGAGGTTGAACATTTTTAACCAGATTTTAAGGTTTTGGGCAATTTAAGTTAAAAAGATTGAATACAAACGGATATTATTTGTTTTATTAGCCTTACCATTGTGGTTGTGTTGTTTTGTCATATATTGTGTTTTTTCCATTATAGTGGTGAGCCTGCGCACAAAGAGGCGACTTTTTGACCAGGTCATGCTGGTCAGGCGTATGGAAGAGGAGAAAGTCATCATTGTGAAGGAGATGACCCAGCATTGTCAAAATCTGAGGCAGGCACTGGACAAACTGGACCACCTCCTTCATCAGACAAAAGACGACATCAGGAACCAAAGTATGTTCCACAAATACCGATTTATAACATTTGCCACTGCCCCTTCTGGTCAGTGTCAAACGTCTGTCACTGAATAGCATCTGTAATGATTGCATTTTTTCTGAATCACAAATCTTTTTAGCTAATATACAGCCTCGGAGTTAAACATTAAAATTGCTTATATGGAACATCACTGCTAATTAAAAGTTGCCTTACATAGACTGTCATTTTGCCTTTTTATTTTAGTTTCTCCAAGCGATATAACAGAAGAGGGATACAGGGGACTGCACTGCTGTCTTTTACACCATCAATATCTTCTGGAGCAGAAACTGAGCAGAGTCACCAGCACCTACACCTGTATTGGCACGGACTCGTCTTTTCTCATGATGGAGGAAGACATTGAAGACGGTGATGAGGACAACGAACAGGACGGTGATGAGGATGGTGATGAGGACAACGAACAGGACGGTGATGAGGACAACGAACAGTACGGTGATGAGGACGGTGATGAGGACAACGAACAGGACGGACAACGAACAGGACGGTGATGAGGACAACGAACAGGACGGTGATGAGGACAACGAACAGGACGGTGATGAGGACGGTGATGAGGACAACGAACAGGACGGTGATGAGGACAACGAACAGGACGGTGATGAGGACAACGAACAGGACGGTGATGAGGACGGTGATGAGGACAACGAACAGGACGGTGATGAGGACAACGAACAGGACGGTGATGAGGACGGTGATGAGGACAACGAACAGGACGGTGATGAGGACAACGAACAGGATGGACAACGAACAGGACGGTGATGAGGACAACGAACAGGACGGTGATGAGGACGGTGATGAGGACAACAAACAGGACAACGAACAGGACTTAACAAGTCAATTGTATTGTGTTGTATGCATGTGAACGTATTAAAACGAGTATTACGATTGAATGGCTTGTTTATTACCTTTTTTTTTATATTATCCTGCTTTGCATTTACTATGTCTGGTATTCAACTAAATGCCATTAGCAGTTATCAGTCACCTTCAGATCCGAGTTACCTCGAGGGCCGGAGGTTCCCCACCCCTGGTATAAGGTTTTGGTGATCACCCTTATTATCATGTCATTTAATCATGATCTGTTTAATTAGCCAATGCTTACATCCAAAGAATGTGTCTAGACTTTACTCCTACAGACACACACTAACAATAAACATGGACCTAAGTAATACACTCACCGGCCACTTAATTAGGTACACCTTGCTAGGATGGGTTGGACCCCCATCTGCTTTCAGAACTGCATTAAGTCTTCATGGCATAGATTAAACAAGGTACTGGAAACATTCCTCAGAGATTTTGCTCAATATTGACCTGATCGCATCACACAGTTGCTGCAGATTTGTCGGCTGCACATCCATGACGCAAATCTCTGGTTCCACCACATCCCAATGGTGCTCTGTAGGATTTGGATCTGGTGACTGGAGGCCATTTGAGTAAAACTCATTGTCATGTTCAAGAAACCAGTTGGAGAATATTTGAGCTTTGTGACACGGTGAGTTATCCTGCTGGAAGTAGCCATCAGAAGATTGGTACACTGTTGTCATAAAGGCATGGACATGGTCAGCAACAATACTCAAGTAGGCTGTTGCGTTTAAATGTTGTTAAATTACTTCTTTATTTTAATTGAATAATGTAGGACTTTTGTTGCCGTCAGTTATGGGGAGAGTAGGGGCGCAGAATACTGAAATCTGTATTGTTTCATCGTTTTGTTCTTCTAATTTTGTATTCTTTTCTAAACCACACACTGTTATTCACTCAACAATAACACACAATTATCCTTGTGTTTATTTATTTGTTTGATTGTATAATGTCGGACTTTTGGAGTCCGTCAGGACCGAGGGTCGGAGCAGCTCACAGAAGTTGCTTAAGAGAATTTTACACCCGGAAGTAAGTATTCTCTCCGCTTTGCTCAAACCCCGTGATGAGTCCTCAAGCTCTGTGATTGGATGGTTTAGCCGCAATGCACGCTGGGATATGGTGTTTATGTGATGTGAAATCCGAAAACATTTTTAAAAAAAAGAAAATAATACTTTATTCCGAGTGTGCTTGCTTTTCTCTTTGGAAGTCATCACATAACGGCATTGTAATACACGGTTCGGCTGCATTAAATTTACACATCTGCCGTAGTTCTTTATTTATAGAGCCCTGATTAGAAGACTTCTGGACAAACAGGAAGAACTGCGCCGAAACTGAATATGTGACGTGGATCATAAATATATCAGCAATTAAACAACATCTTCAATTTCTCTTCACAATATACGTCTCCTTGCAGTATCAACACTAATTCGGCTGACTTTTATATTTGATCCAATTGGTAGATAGGCTGTATTTACGCCATAACGGTGCACAGCTGATAGAAAGGGACACCTGGTGGTTAAAGCACGTTATTGAAATGTATTATTTTTATTATTAGATATGAATAGGAGACACAGACAGACAAACTAATAGGCTTTATTTAAACATTAAAGAATACTTTAGGTTAAGGTCTTATTTTGAATAAGAAAAAAGCTTTGGGGGTATAAATATTAAGCCTGACAAAGTACTAATATATTGCTTTCCTGCAATGTTAACTACTGTATGTTTAAGCACTTATTTTAACTGATATTATACATATGTATTATACTCTTATAAGATGTATGTAGATAGTGTAAGAAATGTGCAGAATATGACAGTTTAATGGTGGAGGTATACACACATATTGATAGATGTCTTGTAATGCACTGTTGAGGAACCTGCGACCCAAATTTTTCATCTCCGACCTTTTCAGGTATTGAACATTCAATAAATAAAGAACACAGAATTATTAAATATAAAACACAGAATTTGTGTGATTATACTAAATGATTTACAAATAAACACCACTGCATATTTACAACTGTTACACATGCTGATGTAACGCAAATGTTTACAACTTGGGATCAATAAAGTATATCTTATCTTATCTTAAGATGATCGATGGCTACTGCCATATTTGCAAAATTTGCCTCTGAACCTTGACAAGTGCATGTTTCGGGCTTATCAATTAACAACAGGAGGGGTCACAGACATAAGACCAGCTGTTAAATGAAGCTCTTCTGACCTTAGCTGTCATGTGGGTATATGTTATATATTGGGATGTACACAGTTTAATACTGGCAACTTCTAATTGTGGGAAATACGAAATCGTCTTTTAAAACTACAATTCCCAGTAGAGACGTGCCATAGAACATGTTGTGAAACACACAATAGCCAGCATGTGTAGTTCTGGGGACGGGGTGGACCCGTTCAAATCCAGTTTTGGACAGTCTGCCGTGGTTCCATCCCATTTCAAAGTGCTGTTCGACGCTCGGCGTAACCCTCGGCGCACACTCAAACATCCAATCACAGAGCTTGAGGACTATCACAGGGTTTGTCAAGCAAAGCGGAGAGAATACTTACTTCCGGGTGTAAAATTCTCTAAAGCAACTACTATGAGCTGCTCCGACCCTCGGTCCTGACGGACTCCAACTTGTGTTTATTGATCAAACAAATAAATAAACACAAGGATAATGATGTGTTATTGTTGAGTAAATAACAGTGTGTGGTTTAGAAAAGAATACAAAATTAGAAAGAAAAAACGATGAAACAATACAGATTTCAGTATTCTGAGCCCCTACTCTCCCCCTAACTGATGGCAACAAAAGTCCTACATTATTCAATTAAAATAAAGAAGTAAAAACAATAAGTTTGGCTTGATATTGAGTAAGAAAAAGGTTGATAAACGCTGTGAGAATGGATCTGCGGAGAGCATTTCGCCGCAATCCCAACTCGTCTATTACCAACGTTCAGGGAGCTCTATGCAAGTCAATGGGACTCCCTGATAGTTGAAACTCGACGCTAAAGGGCCCCCCCTTGCGTTGGAAAGTGACGACAGGTAGTGATGGCAGTTTGACGCTGAAGCTTCGAACGGAGCTTCAACCCTGGACTTCCTATTCCATAGAAGCAGTGATTCGAAGCTTGCTTCAAATCACGTGACATATGACGTCAGAAGCAGCAACTGCTTCAAATCACGTGACATGTGACGTCCGAACCAGCAACTGCTTCATTTCCTGAATGAATCACTTGACTGGTTCGCGTCCAATCACGCGATTCAATGCACTGCCTCGTCTCTATTCTGACAGGTGACAGGTTGAAACAGTTTCGAATTTGAGCGCTTCAACACTTTATAAGCGCTCTAAACAATGCACAATGGTTAATTGTGTAAGGAATAGATAGCACAGTGGATAGAGCCGGAGGCCTGAATGCTGCGATGTCCTCCGCGCAGCTGGTTCAAAGCCTGGAATAGATTAGCTTTTAATCATTGCTTTTCCACTTTAATACTTTAATAACTGATAAAAGGCCGTCTCCGCCCAAAAAAATGTCCAGCACTCTCTAGTCTCTTTTCAATAACCCAATACACACAATTATCAATCTTTAATTGCAAATAGAACATGATATTCAGTCTTAGTGTGTGTGTGCATCGAATATTTTTCAAGGCAAAGATACGTTAAACCCACTGCAGTCTTGCACTTCGCCAGGAGAGATCGCTGTAACTGAAGCTTCGAGAAATGAACCTATTTCCGACGCAATTGTCCAAGTGGTTCGATGCTTCATTCAAAGCTTCATTTTGCCATCACTAACGACAGGGACCCTGACATAACGTCAACATAGGCCGAGTTGGGAGTGAGAATGTGTTGAAATATGGCTCTGGGGTAGAGATCTTCAGAATTCGTTTGGCATCTTTTGTGTCAATTCGTGGCACACAACATGTCTTGTGAATAAACCATCAGTGTTTGCCATCAAAGTTCCTGCTCTCCTCGTGTCTCTCTGAGTCCTGTTTCCATTGCTTCAGAAGTTTCCATCGCATATGAGAGATTTTTACATCTTTGTAAATTATTTTGGTTTCAGTGTGTGTGTTTCACATGTGAACAGTATTTCGGAATAATGTCCCTAACGGCCCCTCAGACATAATCCAAAAATAAATGTGAATATTTTTTTGGATTATCACGCCAAGAATTGAAGTTGAAGTGCAGCTTGAATAAATATATAAAAATGACAAGTACAGTAAGAAAGAAAGTGATATGAGTGACATGTTTTATTATTTGATTACCCTTAATTTTCTCTGTTGATAAGATGTTATGGAATGAAATACAATGTCAGACTAGGGGAAAGTTAGGGGAGTGCATGTTAATGTGTCTGGAGGTGGCGTGTTCCAAAAGTGTTTCGGTTTGTCTGCCGTGTGTGGGCTGCGTTCCATTTCAAATTGCCGCCTGTACAATGTATGCACCAGTCTGTGATATGCCGATGTGCAGGCCCGCCCCTCCCTACACGCCGATCACACAGACTGCGTCTGCCTCTCGCCCTCATCTTGTGGAGGGAGCCTCATCTGATGCGCAAATGCAGCGCAATTGAGCGCCAGTTTCTGCTGCGAGGCTCCACTACCTGTAATCGGCTTGGTGTGTCCGGGGTTTACACACCACCACCACCCGTCGACGCTCGCGAGGGCCTCATCACATCACAGCCCTGCCGATGTGATATAATGTATAGGACCTTTTTCCTCAACAGACCAATCATGACAGTTTTAGAGAATGAGTTTGTATGGATACACTTAAAACATATATTTGTATTTGTCTTGGCTTCAGCTCACTGCTAACATAAGAACACAAATAGGCACAACACTTACATAGCTGTTTTTTTAATATGTATTTTATTACTCCAATGTAGAAAAAAAAAAGTCAGGCATATTTAACTAGGAAAGTTTTCCTTTGGCTCCCAGGAATTTTTCCACTTCGCCCCACTGTAAAACAGAAACACAGCAAAAAGTATTACTTTTTTTCAACTGTTTGGAATATGTAGTTCTACAGTATGTTGACAATGCTATTTCAAATGAGAAGATACACTAAGTCACTTAAAAATATCATGATGAAAGTGCAGTATAATATATATATTTATATATAACACATACATCATATATAATACAAGGTACATTTTTTATTTCAAAGTCAATGTTTAATTTGACCAATTCTTTGAATTTGCTGTCTTATCAATGCCCAAACATACAGCACTAAACTTAGACAACTGCCTGCAAGACTGCACACAGAAATAATACTACTTACTACTACTAACTATACTTATAGTATAATTGTTAAGAACAAATGTAACAAGTCATTACAAAAGAGATCAAATACCATCCAGCCTACATTCAATCATTTAACCTTTAGTGATATTGATCAAGGATAAACTCAGTTGTATATTGTATTTTAATTTCTATTCCAATGTAGGCTACTTCCCTGCTTATGTGTTACCATCAGACAGCGTTTCTAGGGCGCGATGTCTGAATGACGAAGGGCAGAGAACTTGGATGTCTTACTTTATGGCGCAACCGCTGTCTGATAGAGCCATTGATGACATGGCTCCCCACCCCCATGTGATCAACTAAATTGAATTTACTGCTGAGGAACCCAAAATGTTTAAGTTAGTGATCTCAGGGTTGATGAAGTTGGTTGGTAAGACTACTTTCTGGCCCCTGTTCAGCCCCATCAGCTACACTGAAGGAAACTTCAGATTAGATACATACCATCCAGAGCAAGACTGCCACTGCACCAACACCTCGGTATGGCCCTGAGTAAAGAAAGACAGATTTTAGGTAAACTTAATTTTTTTCAAATGTCATACATGTAAATACAAAAAGTCCAGTGAAATCAAATGATAATTAGAAATAATAGTAGGTACGATTAACTCAAACATATGAAGGACTGTAACATAGTCAATAGCATTTTTACCATCAGTTTAATATTTTGGAATACTATTATTATTTAAAAAAATATTTTCACTGCCAAGAATAGGAATTCACCTACAAATGATCACAAGAAAAAATGTAGTATACAAATAAATGGCTGGACATGATGCATTAATGCGACATGAAGCATTACACAAGTACCTCAACCTTAAATTGATAATAAATTATTGTTACTGTAATTTCAATATTTACATTAGCAGTCATGCTTAAGACTGAAACACTCCTTTTAAACAAAGTATACGAAAATCCAATAAGATAAGACTTGTTCCACGGAAGCATTATTGTCATTGTTTATTTCTTATTTTAAAATATTTTCTAAGCAAACCTCCCTGATTCTTTCCCTCAGTAGTTTTTTGTAGGGGAAAGTGGCTGACCCTTGATGAATGGGACATTCTGCAAGGAATTAAAAGATGGTAATAAGTTGAAGTTCAGCAATAACCTCCTAAACATTGCCTAACATCACATTGTGCTTAATTAAACTGTTCAAAATGGCACTGAGACTTTTGATACTGCAAAGTCTTAACCAAAACAAAA